>JBBPLJ010000383.1:5702-20151 GCA_038089715.1 Veloporphyrellus conicus
TTCATTCCAGAAGCCAGGTTTCAACTCGCGTGCTCGTGACCGGACTTCGAGTAGTGATTAGCACCATGTTTCCTCTTCGCCTGTGCAACCAAATAATGCAAGGTCCCTTTGGAAGAGAGCGGCCTCGCGTCCTCCTGGCCTCACAGCCCAATGTGACAACTATGGCTTCTCATCCGGCAAGCAACGCCCACCCTGACGCTGCTCGGCTCTTCGCCATGCGTCGTGCACGCGCTCTCCGCGACGCACCCATCCTATAAGACCTGGAAGTCCCCTCGTCTTGCTTTCCACCAGCCTCTGTACCTTCTACTTCATTCTCAGTCACTCCTCGAACTAAACCACTTGACCATCATGACTGACGTTCTCGGTGTTCTTGTTCTTGCCCGCAACGGTGACCGGCTTGAATTCTTCCAAAATCCCCTGACCTACGAGCCCACCTTCACCGAGAGCACTCCTCTCGGCGCGGTAAGCACGATCATTGCCTTTGTTCGACGAAACCTCACATGTTCCTTCTTACTCTCGTAGTCCCAGTCTCATGAGCTCGGGTCCTACCTTCGCCGGCACTATCTGACCAGCTCCTCGTCCTCCTATATCGCAGGCATTCAAAGTGAACTCGTCGACACCCACGAGGTCCAGGTTCACGCCAAGGCCGGCGGTGAGGGCCCTGTGATCTTCGACTCCGCCATTGCTCTCCTTCAGGGTCTTTACCCACCCAACGTGAAGAACAGCATCACATTGGCTAATGAAACCACGGTCGTCGCCCCTCTCGGTGGATACCAGTATATCCCCATCGAAACCGTTGAGCCCGGAAACGACCGCTCCCTCGAACCCTGGACTGAATGCCCAGTTCGTTTCTTACCACGAGGTCAAAGAAGACAAAACTGATCCGCTGCCACGTTGTAACAGGCTTTCCAGGACCACATTGCGGAGGTCTACGCTTCCTCCGAGTTCAAGTCCGTCGAAAAGGCAGCCCAGCCCTTCTTCACTGCCGTCCGCGACTACGTGTTTGGCCGCCCAACGACTTTGGAAAACGCCTGGAATATCTACGATTACGTCAACACCCAGCTAATCCACAACCAGAGCTATGCCCACCGTCTTCCTCCCACCCTCATCGAACAAGCTCGTGGTTTGGCTGACTTCCATGAAAATGCCATCTTTTCTTCCAAAGAGATAGGGGGCATTGGTAACTGTACGTCGGTCATGCTGGGTGTTATCCTGGGAGTCCGGATTGATCCTTGCGTACAGTGGCTGGTCGTACTATCCTTCACTCGGTCATCAACACGCTCCAACGCATCGCTTTCAACGGTGACCCTCTCCAATTCCTGCTGATCGAGACCTCCTACCACCCCTTCATTTCCCTCTTCCACATCCTCGAACTCGTCAAGCACAACCCCGAACTTGCTGGCATTCGTAAGTCCCTCGTGTGCACGTACCCTAAGGGCCCAAGAGTACTGAGACACGATGTTTTATTCAGCCGACTACGCTTCTGCTCTTGCCTTTGAGCTCCGCCGTGGACCCCCTCCTGAGGACCGTGACTTTGTGAGGATCAAGTTCAAGAATGGCACCCACGAAGGCTTCCAGACCTACCATGCTTTCGGCCACCGGGCGGACATCCCTGTCACTGAGTTCATCTACAGGCTCGAGGTGGGCGCATTTGCTGCGTGCTGCCCGCTCTTCACTCACTGACATCGCCTCATTCCACAGAACTACGCCATCACCTCCCAGAAGCAATGGGCTGCCACCTGCAACATTGGTTTCAACGACCCCTACGTTCACATCGGTTCCCAGCAGGGTGCCACATCGACCGTCTTTGCTGCTTGCGCTGCCATCCTCTTCGTTGGTGTCTTTGCGCTCGCCAAGTACATCAAGCGTTCGCGTGCGAAGAAGCAGTACATCCGCCTTGGTGACGACGAGGTGAGTTCTCGTTTTGATCATAAGTATCGCAACGACAGTCCACCTCTGTGAACGTCGACCGCTTTCTTGGTTTGCTTGATGCGAATTCGAACTCCATGACTAACACTTGGCTCCCTCAAATAGGCTCGTGTCGCCACCGAACAAGCTGCACCCATGACCGAGAAGGCTCGTTGCCCTCTCTAAGGGGTTGCATTGTAGAGTTTTGGTGTAGGATGTAAAGGGCTCATATTCCATACTTTGCTTCTTTCAATTCTCGGTTTGTATGCATTGATTCACTTGGACTGTTTCTCCCTCTCGTTTTGTCTCGATCTTGTCTATTACACACTGCCATGTCTGTAGATTGTTCAATGGGGACTGGTACCCTTATTACCACATGTGTGTGAGTGGAGCCCTTGAACCGGGCGCTGACATCACGGCGTGCATCCCAGCTACCCACTGCAAGCTTTCATCGATGATCGATACCGATATCTGGATAAGTTGTCCTCACAACTGTCGTGTTACAACGGGTCCCCCAGTGCATGAATCCCAACACGTTCGATTCTTCTCGGGATTGTCTCTGTTTGCTCTGCAGACAGAAAGGCCACATCGTGGAAGGATGCGCCCGGTTTATATGGCAGCGGGAACATCCAGGTTCACCCTTCCCGCCTTACATTGAACCTATTCGCCCATCGCCTCCTTTCAGCCCTTTCCCCACCGATACCGTCGAACGATCCGTACAAGCGCTGTGTCAGCGATGCGGCCAGCTGGACGCACTGAGCAGTATCGCAAGCCATCGTCCCTTTGTGTTGGAGGATTTCGACGACAACCATACCAAGAGGGCGACGAAGAAGACGACCCAGATACCCTCTCTCGGTCCCGTCAGGTCTCTCCGATTGCTCGCCACGTGCCCCCTGTGTCGCCTCGTCTTCGACGTGACCCACCTAACAGACGGAGAAATGGAGTCAGTGGGCCGTGGAGGCGAACTCTTGGTGGTCACCGGATGGACGATTCACCGTTTGGAGCGGGACCTGTATTGGAAAGGGTGTGGGAGGGGGAGAGGCCCGTACGCAAAGTGCGTGTACACCTCCGTAACGAGCTCGTGGGCATCCGATGGCATCTACCCGGAGAAACTTGTGGAGGAGGCCGCGGACGCGATCGGGATGGTGGACGTGGAAGAGGGTCCATCGAATGACAAGCCTGCCTTGGGAGTAAGACAGGTGGACCCCAAGACTCCCGACTACCGCTTGATCAAAGACTGGCTTCATCGGTGCGATGGCCTTCATCACATCACCTGTCGCCCCTTTGTTTCGGAGGGGCTCAAGCAGATTAAACTCGTTGATGTGGGGACTCGCCAGATCGTCATGTATCCCGACGGCTGTGACTATATTGCCCTCAGCTATGTGTGGGGAGGTGTGGAGCAACCCAGCTACAAGCTTGGGGATACACTGCAGACCGTGCCTGCGACTCTCGAGGACGCCATGGTCGTGGTTCACACTCTCGGGAAACAATATCTTTGGACAGATTCTTTGTGCATCGACCAGGCGAATAACGTAGAGAAAACCGTTCAAATCGCTCTCATGAGCGCCATCTACAGTGGTGCATGGGCCACAATTATCTGTCTTTCTGGTCGGTCCGCTCGGAGCGGCTTACCGCGTGTAGGGACGTTGGAGGGTGTAGTTCCTCAATTATCTTGTGAAGTCTGGAGTAAAAGGCTGCTATCTGTAATGCCCACACTCTCTCAACAGGTCTCGTGGTCTCCCTGGGGGTCCAGAGCGTGGACCTACCAGGAGGGGCTGCTCTCCCCGCGACGTTTGTTCTTCACGAATCACCAAGTCTATTTTGAATGCAACTCCGTTCAGTGTTGTGAATCCCTAGACGACTCCAACTCACCATTTCATCTTCCGTCAGATGAACAGCGGAAAACAGCACTGGATGATGTGGTGCAGGACCCAAAGAAGTCCAGCGACATGGGGCCCCAGGGTGTCATCGGCCAAGGTGTCTTCAGGGACCCTTTCCGCCCCATCTCGATCGCTGTGGACGCACAGACGGACGACGATGATTTCGCAAGGTACCTCAGGCTTGTGCACTCGTACACAAACAGGAAGATGTCTCACGACATGGACTCGCTCAATGCATTCTCCGCTATGTTGACGCGTTTGGGAGAAAACTGGTACAAGCGTGGATTCGTGCAGGGTCTTCCCATAGATGACATTCCGAGAGCTCTGTTGTGGTTTCATCCTGCTCCGCCGCGCCGCCGGACTGGCTTTGCGGCATGGTCCTGGGCCGGGTGGGAGGGCGCAGTGAACGACTCGGAAGCCATAATTTATGGGGCCAAAAATTCCTACGATGCAATCATGCCCCCATTACGCATATGGAGAGCAGGAGATGGAGACCATCCAGAACTGATATACGATTTCAATCCAACACCCCATATAATGAGGGAATCAGCAGAATTTTTAGGGAAGGAAAGTGGGTCGCAAGATGGGGGAGACAAAAAGGAAGACACCGACTCTTGGGAGGATGTCGAGGATTCAGATTCGGGCTCGTGCTCCGAATTGGGCTATGACTCTGACAATGTTAGTGAAGGTAGGATGGTCTACTGCCTCTGGGTTGGAAGGGACAACTTACTGCGGACCATCCTCAGAGTTTCATGATGATGACGAGGATTTCAAAGAAATAGAGTTCAGGAATGACCCGGTTTTCCAATTAGCAAGAACTATACCCGAGGAGGCCCCTGCCATACCTACTGAGATCGACGGAAACGAATTGCTGATCGAGGGAGTCATTATTCGGGTTAATCTTACCGAAGCCCTGAGGGACGATTGGAGCGACAGTGAGACGGATGACGAACACGAAGGACGATGCTTCGTTCAACTCGAAGGGGGACCCAAACGACAGCGGCTGAGGTTCTCTGGCCACAATGCCGTACAACTGGCTAATCAGCGGAGCGGCAATCAGCAGGAGTTTCTGCTTGTATCCCGGGAACATCAAAACACGGCACAACGGGTGTACAATTCGTTATTACTCATCGATCGAGATGGAGACGTTGCAAATAGGATGGGCGTTGCTAGTCTGAGACTTGATGGAGTTGAGTTGTTGGACTGTTTCAAACCAGAGAGGATATTGTTCAAGCTGAGATAGAGCGCTTACATTTCCCCATGTAGCCATGACATGTCCACTGTATACACCTGCCCAAATCCACGAGTCCTGCTGAGTATCTCGTCACGCTCCGTGAGAATACAATCCTTGCAACGTTCTCCTGCAACTCTGCGGACCGTAAGGCAGAGGCTTGTCCCATCCAAGCCATAAGTGTCATAGGGTTGACGCCCGTTTGGCAAACGAATGATGAATCAATGATATTCCGCAGTTTAATGCTTCACGGCATCAAACCCTAAAACATCATCGTTCCCAAGTACTTTGCGTCATTTTCGTACACCGGGTTGTGATGTTTAGAGTCGGCAGGGTATTTGAAGTACCATTAGGCTTTGGGTTAATGTGTACCCGCCTACGGTGATCGAGGGGGCAGCGAATTTTTTCACCCACGGCGTTACCTGCACAGGACCCTGTGCGGCAGCGTGCTATGGGTCGTGCGTGAACACGACTGCTTCAAAGGGCTACAGGACAATGTTCGTCAAATTATCCAATCGAGTGGGCCGACCGCTGGCTGCACTTGGTGATGCACATTGATCCTATTCAATTTGGTACGAACCTGGAACAACTGTAGTCCTATCCACAGTTATCAAGGACGCTCAAGGCACATGGTGACAGCATCAGTCCGAAAACACTGCATGATGGGTTTGGTGTTGCGATTCAAATCTGGATAGGATATTTTGGATATCCTCGGTATAAGATGATCCTAACTCCTCGCCTTGTAGGGGTCGTCATATCTCAACAATCACTAGCAAAGCAATTAGAAACAGGACAACTGAACAACAATACTTTATTCGCCCAGCCTTGATCGCGTTTCGTGTCTATAGAAATACTTGCGGCTCGGTCGTTGACGGCTCAATGGTCTAGTAGCATGATACGTGCTTCGGGTGTTTCCCCACCATCAAGATGGTGAAGATGTACGTGACCCGGGTTCAATTCCCGGTTGAGCCCTTTTTTTTCTTTGTCACTCGCCACACACTGGCAGGGAAACTCAGGCGATGCTCCACTGCTGCCCAAACGAGCAGTAGGTCCACCCAATTCTTTCTTGGCTCGAGCACGAAACCCTTTGTTGTACAACCGTTCCTCGCTCAAAAAGTTGTATGGACGAAGAATATGATGTCCTGGGCGGGTACCTCCCCTCTTTCGTCCGGCATCTCAGCGACACTGGCGCGCGTCTGGGGTTACGGACGGGGTCGCACGCAAGCCAGGACCGGGCCGGCACAGGAGGCAGCGTCACGGAGCTAGACGTGTCTACCTGGACGCCCGCTGAACATGATGCATTTTTCCGCGCCGTTTCGGTGTATTCGAGATGGAGACCAGATCTCATAGCCGCGTGTGTTCCGACGAAGTCTAAATGGGACGTATGGATGTACCTGGAGGCACTGGAGGAGGGCGCTACAACGCTGGCCATGCAACAGGGTGGCGAAGATGTGGACATGCAAGTCGACAGGTCTTCCTCTGACTCGCGCTCTCTCTTGGGCTCTGACATGGACAAGGACGAGTATGAGGATGTGTGCGAACCCGCACTTGAGGTCAGCCAAGCTTGGATCGACCTAGAGGAACGCATGGCTGCGTGGATTGCTGACGAGGAGTATCACGCATTACCGGGGCACGATGCTGTCGCTGATACAGAGGACGACGAGCGCGACAAGCCACCAAAGAGAAAACGGGGACGACCCCGTGGTACTGGCAAAGGACGAGCTCAAAGCCGGGCCCGACAGCAAACAGTGTCCAACGAAGGCTCCAGTTCCCCGCCTCCTGTTGGTCGTTCCCCATCGGATTCACCTGAACTTACATTGGCGTCCGCTCGCAAACGCGAGGCGTTGATGACTCATCTAGAAGTCCCGCATCTGTTGGTTCTGGACAACATCTTGAGGGAAGATGAAGAAGCGATGAAGGCGAAGAGTAAAAGACGAGAGGTCTCAGACACGGCGACGACTCCAATAGGGCGTGAAGATGAACGGATACCCCACGCTCGTGATGCGGAAGCGTCGGGCCTACCAGGCCAGCGACAGGGAACAAGCGAGGCCTCCCAGCCCCCTTCTGACGTAGTGATCGACCCAGTACTGTTGGTCCTATCTGGAGGTGCTGACCCCGCGGCATGCCAGACGAGTGTTTCGAACGAGAGTCCTTCAACGAGTCGTGCTTCTGCACATGTCCTCACCGCTCAGGGTGCATCCTCGCTGGCCAATGCATCATCATCTGATGTGTCCCCCCAACCTGAAACAGGCAATATGTTTACATTTTCATTTGGCAATACTACTTTCGCCAACCCAAACCCAACTGCGAGTGTTGAATCGGACCTTTCCTTGTTCTCCCCTCGTTCACGCCGTCGTATCCAGAAGCGACTCTATATGCGTCGAAAGAGAGCGTCAGAGAAAGGCATACCATCCGGAGGTGTCATGGACATAGGAATAGAGAGGCTCAAACCAGGCAGGAAAGTAAAATCAGGGCGGAGTAAAACGCCAGCTATTTCAGATCCTGCACCATGCTCCGAGGCACCCTCCGAAGCTAAAGTGGAGTTGTCGGAGAACGTGTCCAAAACGTATAGAGGCTTGACACTTCCGTACAAATTGAAAGCGCGGTTCGCCGAGCTGGGTGTCGATGCGGCGTATCTTCGCGGTCAGGGCATGGATTTGTTGAATATGAATGCTCTGGGAAGGTTGATGGAGTGTGTTACCACTTCTTGGAGCTTTGAGTCGTACTGACAAGTATGCGCGCTTAGATTGCGCTCCTCCCTCGAGCATGGCGAAGAAGAGGCAGACGAGACAGCGACAACGCAGTTCATCGATGCCGAGCTAATTCGTCATTTACAGGCTGCAATGATATCGTTCGTGACGGACATCATACACAGAGCGATCGTGTGGAGAGAGTTAGAAATAAGGTTGAAGCAACGGAGCCAGGCGTGGAGGCATGGTGATCAGGTACCCAGTTCCACAAGGAGTTACTGTGGGCAACATCCTCATTACCTCCGATTCACAGATTACCATCAGCGCCGTCGAACACGCTGTAGACGCCATCGGTGCACGCCACCGTAGCCATAAGGAGTATTTCAAGTCGCTAGAAGCAGTACATTGTCTGTCAACTGAGCCCTCCTCCGCCACTGCAAATGCTCCCGAAGAACCGCACCTCGCTCATGTGTCCGTCGACCCCGACGTCGGCACGGAACAATCGACCGAGCTTCCCAGTCTCTCCCTTCATCGGGATGTATATACCCCGCTCATCCACCCGCCATCTACGTGGAGGATGGGCTCACTGACGTGTCTCACGCGGACGTACGAACGGGAGGCGGCAAGAACGCGACGCGGGAGAAGTGCGGAGATGGAGGAGGACCAATTGATGTCGGATCAGACTGACGAAGAGGCGTTGGAGGCGGAGCTGGAGGAGGAAGACGAGGCTGATCTGTGGGATATGGAACTAGCATGCACTCATGAGCAGGATCTCTGGGGCGCAGTGACGACATCAATTGGTTTGTAGATTAAATATTACCTAATTACATCATAATAATTACGTTGGCTAATATAGGGTCCGTGCGTGGTGAAAATGTGCAATTGTGATGGAAGTAAATGAGGAAAGTTACGGTTATCTGACAAATTGGCTGATTTTCGCCTTGTTTTTTTTCGTATTCTCACTTCTCCAGCTTGGCGAGTTTGTGTTTGACGAGCGCCGTCCGCGCCGTTGTCCTTGTCATCCTCGTCGTTTCATCCCTTTTTCTCCACGTAAGTCCCCTCTTTGCTTGCCGTTGCCCTCGTCGTCCCGGATGCGTTGGACCAACTGATGCGCTTCGTTTGAAACACACTGACACCATCGTTCTCCTTGTCTCTAGGGCGTGATCTCGTCAATCTTGGTCTTGTCATTAACCCTTTACCAACCTTTTGCCTCTATCTATAAACACAGCACAATCTTCTCTCCCTCTAGTCCCCCTCTATATCTGCTTTTTGTGCGTGTTTTTCTTCTTCGTCCCCCCTTCCCGCCGGCACACCCACATTCGTTTGTCTCAAGTCGAGAAGTGTTCAAAAAGTTTGCTGAAAAATTGCACTTTTTACACTTCTATATCCCTTCGCGTTGCATATCTTCCCAGACCACACCCCACACGCTCCCTACCTATCCCTCTAATTTCTGAGGTCATTCTTTCTCTAACTTTACCCGTTCTCTGTTTCATTATCATTCGTTGAAACTTCTTTCGACGACTTTCCGCCGTTGCCAATTCCCTCTCTCCATTCCCTTTTCCCGCAATCGGATCCCTATTTTTTCGGCAAACACAATGGACGACTCTCAGACAGCCTTTGCAAGTCACTATCATTTTGGCTTTGACCTCGATATGATGAAGGTCAGAGCTTCCGACAGGCCTTTCTTCGCGTCGCTGACACGTCTACATCCGCGTCTTGTTCTTTAACCAGAGGTCTATGGATTCCGTCGGTGGCCCGGATGCCAAGAAAGCTCGATGGTCTCCTACGTCATTCAATGGCACGACCGTTTCTAATGGCCTAAGCTCAGCGGCCAATTCTGCCAACACTTCCAATCGTGACGCATTTGCGAACTACGGATACGGTCCCCAAGCATCGATCTCGCAATCGTTTCAGCCTAATTCTTCCCCCGCATTCACCCCCAACGCACTGTATTCTACGCCATCACTTAGTATCAACACCGCCGTAAACGGTCAAGGCATGCAAATGGGCGCACAAATGAGTCCTCATACTGGAGTTGGATTTGCCCAGCAACAACAGGGGGGACAACAAGGGCAAGCAAACGGAGGAAGTCCTTACAGCGCTGGTGGATTTGGTTATGGGATGCTTGGCATGGGCCTTCCGAGCGTAGGAGTGTTGGGTGGATTCCCGTATTCGAGTCAGTCGGGTAACTTTGGCCAGGTGAGTGTGGTTGCCTGACCCTTTTTGGGCAATATAGGCGACTCACATCTGTTGACTCTAGCAACCACGTCTCCCTTCCTTGAACGTCAACATTCCGCCTACACCTGGAGCTTATTCCCCGGCGGCTCTTTCTGCCGTCATTTCGGGTGGCCCTAACGCGACCGCGCGTACTGTTTATATTGGGAACTTGCCTGCTACCGCATCTGTTGACGAACTGCTCAATCTTGTTCACTTTGGACCCCTCGAATCAATCCGTGTTCTCCCGGAGAAATCTTGTGTATTTCTCTCCTTCCTTGACGGTCAAACCGCCGCCTCATTCCATGCCGATGCGACAATCAAAAAGTTGTCCCTACACGGTCAAGAACTCAAGATAGGATGGGGGAAGCCTTCTCCTGTCCCGGCACAAGTACAGCTCGCCATCCAACAGAGCAACGCGAGTAGAAACGTCTATCTGGGCGGGCTTGATGAAGGGATGACAGAGGAGATGTTGAGGGATGAGCTTAGTCGATTCGGCCTCATTGATCAAGTCAAGATTGTAAGGGACAAGAATATTGGATTTGTACACTTCTTGAGCATTTCGGTGGCCACGAAGGTATGTGATGTCTGTATGCGTAAGTTTTTGGCCGGCTCGACTAACGGTTCTAATCTTCAGGTGGTGAACACTCTGCCTACGGAACCAGCCTGGGCGGGCAAGCGTGTAAACTACGGGAAAGACAGATGTGCATATATCCCCAAATCACAACAAGCCGCAGCTCAAGCAGCTCAGGCCGCTGCGGCGCAGTCCCTCGTTCAATCTGCGGCGCTTACACCCAACTCTGCTGTGCCATTTGGGGGAGCAAATCCATTTGGTAATCCATTCTCTCCATACGCGGCATTTTCTCCGGATGGCATGGGCTTGGCTGCCGGTGCAGGAATGCATGGGCTTAACAGGACAGTTTACCTGGGGAACATCCACCCCGAGACGACGACGGAAGACTTGTGTAACGCTATCAGAGGAGGTGTATTGCACAGCGTGCGATACATGCAGGATAAGCATATTGCGGTGAGTGTCTATTGTGCTTTCCTTGTCAGCCTGTTTTGATGGTCTCACGACGCATATAATCCAGTTCGTGACGTTTGTCGATCCAGCCGCTGCTTTCACGTTCTTCCAGGTGTCATCGTATCAGGGGCTGACCCTAAACAATCGTCGGCTCAAAATTGGTTGGGGAAAGAACTCGGGTCCACTTCCACCTTCGCTTGCTTTGGCGGTGCACTCCGGAGCTACTCGGAACGTGTATGTCGGTAACATCGAAGACTTTGAACTGTTCAGCGAGGAGAAGCTCAAGAGAGACTTTGGGGAGTACGGCGATATCGAGCTTGTCAACTTCTTGAAGGAAAAGTACGCACCTACTTTTATATGCGGCTCGGTTATCTATAGATATTCATGGTTTTGTTCTGCAGGAATTGTGCATTCGTCAACTTCACCAATATCTCCAATGCTATCAAAGCGATTGACGGCGTGAAGAGCAAGCCAGATTATGCCAATCTGCGGATAGCCCATGGCAAAGACCGGTGTGCGAATCCGCCACGGTCAGGACCCCAGGGTGGCTCAAGACGTTCAGCAAGCGGCAACACTGCGGTCGGGCAAGGTGCAGGTATAAATGAGATTAGCGAGGGTGCAGAGGAAGATATCGTTGGTGTGGTCGATGGCATCGGTGAAGATCATGGTGTTGCTGGCCCAGGTCCTGAAATCCCGGAAATGCGCGTCAAAGTCGAGCCCGAAGTCAAAGTCGAGTACGAAGCCGTCAACGGGGCGCTCTAAGTCCTTCGCACGAAGTTCTCTACGGATAATATTTGCATTCCTCCTTGATACCCCATCTCTCCTCTAACATGTGTCGCCCCTCGGTCTCTTTTCTCCTTTCCGATCACAAAACAGCCGAAAGCTTGTAAAGACGTCTAACCAAAACAAGTGGATGAGAGCGGTTTGGCTCTGGATTACCGTCTCCGTCGGATACCGCCCACACACGGGCGTCGACAACCTTATCCCTCCAGTACCATACCCGATATGGCGCAGGCGAAGTGCACCATCGTGGCGCCGTACGACGAGGTGTCCGGGTAGACGCTAAATTTGGGCTATTGGTTGACTCTTTCTTTATTCACTTTCGCTTTCGCGACTGTCTATACTTACGTTCATACTTGCCGTTACTTTATCCACTTCTTTTTTTTTCCCCAATGACATTCGGTTCTCCCCCTGTGATTCGGTTTCTGCTTGACACATCCTTGTTTGTAGGAAGAGTGTCCCTCTGGCGTACCCCGCATCTCATGTTCACCATAATCTCATACTTATGCCCTTCATTATCGCTATCGTGACGACGAGCCTCGGCTTTGTTCTCGATGCTGTCCTACACTGCTCTCTCTCTCTCTCTCTTTGGCATCATACGTTACCCCCATCGAGCTGCCTGCATTCGGTATACTGTACTTGACGCACGTGCTAATCGAGTTGTGTGTATGCGGATGTGTGGGCTTGTTTACTCCCTGCCAGACGGGTCGGAGCTGGAAACGCGGGTGGCTAGAAGCACTGTGCGCACGTCGGCGCGTCCCTTTCGGGTGCTGTGGGCCCCGTTACGTAGGACCCAGAGCCACAGCCGCATGCTGCTCGCTTTCGGTCTAATGAAGACGATCCCCGACTTGGCGCGTTGATTGGTGGGTGCGCTGCTGTCACGTCCCCAGGCGTACCCAGGTTACCTCTTACGGATCCAAGGGTCCTCGCCACCGATTATTATTTAACAAGACTCCATGGCCAAGCTATGCGTGTGTATTCGCTTTGCCCTCTGTCTCCAAGTCTTGCACTCGACTTGAGATCTCCAGACTTTATCAGTCTACCCCACCGCTCCTTAATTCTTTTCTCTCTCTCTCTTTCTCTTCGATGTTGCCGAACATGGACTTTGACAAGACTAGTTTTTCAGTAGACTGGTTCACGCCCGGAGACAGGAAGCGCCTGTCGTTCCCCAAATCCGCACGCATTAGCATAGACGACCTTGTTTCAGAATCACCGGTGCGTCCTTTGCTTTTTGTCTTGGTATTGTTCCGCTGACAATGTCTCAAGTGGAGCATTTGTTTCAGTCCCGTCGATGAGCCCCTTCCACAGCCACGCTCATACCCTATTGTCCATACTCCCCCTTATGAGAGGGCGTGTGGCCGGACCAACAACGCTTCTCCATCCCCACTCTCTCCTTCGAATCGTGAACCATACCCGATGCCTGATCAGAAGAACGCAAAACCGCCCGCAGACACCCCGAACGACTGGCGGACGTCTGCCAGTCCAGGTCTCCTCGCCATCATGGACGAATGTGCCTCGTGCGGCGTGGACGTGGACGTCTCGTGCTTGGATAGCCTGGACGAACATCTCCTTGTCTCGCCCATGGACTGCCTTATTGACCTGTGCTGGGAGGCCGTGTCGTATGAAGAGGTTGTCGCTCCACCGCCTATCGTGCACACGGAGACGCGGTCCCGTGCGCGGTCGTTCAAACGTAACTATGAACAAGCCCTCCCCATTTTCCCCGCCAAGGGTTATCAAGGTAGCTTTGAGCGCACTCGGCCCTTGGCTGCAAAAATATCGCTACCGCTCGAAAAAGTGCGTGTTTCACGCTCCTCTGACCGGCTAGATGGTTTTAATTTCTTTTTTTGTTTCACAGTTCCCGCACTTCCTTTCGACGCCCTGCTTTGAACCGTACGACACCCTGGCCTTCCGAGAAAAATCCGTTGCGGATATCGATATCCTGTACCCCGATCCTGAAGGGGACGCGCTACATTTCCCGGTTCAGGGCATGTGCACCCCACGGCTTTCAAGGAAGCGAGAATTAACTCTCACGCCACCATCTGTCGAATCGTTCTTGCCATCACGGCCCCCGAAACCAAGCTTCGAGTCGTCTAAATCAAACAATACGCTTCGCGTCCTCTCAGATGCCTACTCGTCGTTGACACGTACGAGGAGGAGATCACCTCACTGAAACTCATAGGTAGCCTACATATCTCCCCCGAATTTGGCGGGGTGGCGCAATTGTCGCTTGTTAATACCGTATCCCTGGTCGTTTGGGCCATTTTACTTGTGTGCCGTGTGTACGCTCTCTGATAGTGGTTAACCGGGAGGGGTGCAATCTACTTGTACGTACAATGTCTAGTTATATTCCCATATCGCAAGGACGGCAGAGAGGTTGGAATGTGTGGTAGGTTAGCCCTAGACAGTGATCGTTGGCAGCTTGGACATCAATTAGTTCATTTAGTCGTTACGTTCCGTCGGTGTAACGCCCATCTTAGTGGAGCCGAGTAGCGTCGGTAGCGTCGGTATACCCTCTGGCACCGACGGCCAAATGAGAACACGTGTGCACGCCTTTTGAATAGACTGGTGTACGTTCCGTTGGCAAGCAATTTGTTGGCTCGCGCCATGTCGTGAATGTCGTACAAAAACTCAACATGATTGACGTACGACAGACCCAAGTCGCTCAATCAGCGCGCGTGGAGGACGTCACGATGGACATCGCGTCGTTATGAATTGGGGAGGC
>JBBPLJ010000385.1:0-22156 GCA_038089715.1 Veloporphyrellus conicus
AGCGTACGTCTGAAACGCTTGATGACTTCGCTGTTCTTTTTTTTTTGCCTTTTGTGTGTGGTCAGCGATATGTCATCATCATCAGGGCCAGATTCAGAGGTACACGGCACTGCGTCCAGCATTGGCGATCAGTCAACAGCGTGTCCAAGTTGTTCCAATGACTCGATGCGAATGTTGTGGATCCATGTTTGACTACTGGGGATAATGTCATTTTCGTGCGTTGAAAATGGGAGAGATACCGAGAAATTTTCAAATTTTACTACCGAATAGGAATTTTCTTCGTACTACAAATGTTGAGAAAATGTCATTATCCTCGGTGTGTTTGGTCTACAAGGAGTTACAATCAAACAATAGATCCAAATCATATCTACCTTCACGTAGGCTAGGCCGAGTAATGGAGAATGTGAAACCTGTACCACGAGTTGCAGGTGCATGAAGCCTACCGTGGTCCACTCTTGCTCAGTATTGTCCATTGCATCCCCACTTCTAATGTCACTGGAAGGGGCGATGTCACAGACGTTGCAGGCAATCGCGTGATTACTGCAGGGATCTCCCGGCGTATCACTGCGGATAAATACTCACTAGATTACGACGATTTTCCAAAGGTTGCTAGGTACAGTTAAATTGCTCATAATGTATAGCGGCGGGACCACCCCTAAGCCTATACATTATCATATCCACGATATACAATACAGAAAATGTCCCACGGTGTGACCCCTGTGACTCAGGATAAATGTGTGACATCACAATGACTGTACCACAAGCTCTAAGTATGAAGCTACAGAGTAAAATAAGTGTCGATAGAGGTCTGTTTTGCACGAAGAAGTGTTTCCCGTTGCATGTACGCTCTGAGTATCCGCAGCTGCTTAGATAACTCGAGCGATGATGTCGCATTCCCATATGTTAGACATGCGTGTTCAAGTTGTTCACAGAGTGCGAGGGCACTCTCATGAGTCACAGTAGATGGATTCGTCCGAGTCATCGTCGTCGTCGTCGCCTTCCGATTCCACCTCGATCATATCTCCATTGGCAACTGCAATCTCCTGACAAACAGAAGATACAATTGCCTCATCAGAAACAAAGTCCCTGGTTCCCACTGGGATTTGTAGCAAAGAAGACTGAATGAATTGGTATCATAAGTAATGGCAAGAGTCCATGATTCAAGAAGAAAGATGAGCAGTTGCTACGGCATTAGTTATGACATGCGTGATGCAACTTGAGGCCTAATGAGTAACCCGTACTGCTAAATTTGAGTGTCATAATGTATATTCGCCGTGCAAACCCAATACATTATACATTATACAAAATTTCACAAATTACGCACCGCCCACAATGGGACCAATGAAAAGCCAATACAGTATATTGAGACTGAGCGCTTTGATGATTAGGAAGACGTCCCCAGGTGAAAGATGGGGGACGGTGGAAGGATCGATTCTACCGTCCCCTATACACCTCGTCTTATATACGATGCTCAGTGTCTTTATTATCTGAGTCAAACAATTCATATTCGGCATGGCTCGGCCGTGCTTAGCTTGCACGTCTTTGGCCTAATGCCTATATCATAGTTCGTCTAACACAGTATGATGACATACATTATGAGCAATTCAACTGTATAACGAATAGATAAATGAGGCTTTGCGAAAGTCATGATGGGGCGATACCTATCACTCTACATATAGGCTCTTTGTATACCTATACGACTAGGCTGCTAGTGAACGCAGTCAGTAATGAACGTCGCAATTGAGATCCATAACGTCGTTATTGTCGCCGCTCTTTGCAGACTAATTAGGTGATTGTCTGTTACATCCCCTCCAGCGACGAGTGTGTTAGGTACTAGCAGCTAAGTGCTTCGTACGATAAGGGGCCAGCGGGGTTGGAAACATTTGGGGCAGCAGGTCTCCCAGCTACGTTTTCAGTGCGGACAGGGGTAGAGGAGGATGTGCCCCGTGGTACTATCTTATAGAAACAAGATAAATAAAACGTCGGAAAAATCTTCGGGCCACGCCGAGAATTTATTATGCATTTTTACGGGCATTTTTGTTGTATGCCTTTCGATGCATCATAATGGCAAGAGATTAATCACATGAGCATGCCCTTATAATGCCACTGTTATGCCATTTTTTCTCGCTGCTAATGGCCTATCCCACGTTAAGATTACCTTAACAGGGCATTTTATGAGGGTCCAGGAACACTGTGGAGGGGTCCGTCAGCGTCGTCACCACTTTAATGGAACAAGCACGGCATAGTAAGCCGGCGGCAGTATAAAGGGGGTACAGGAATTTGGGACAATCCGACGGCTTCGGCAGTTATATTTCACATCGTCCCTGCACCTAGACACTATCTATAGTATATTTTGAGTTACTGCGAACTTGAACGAGCGAAATTGAGGCAGGAATGAGTTCAATAGCTCAAATACTGGTGTCACCCTCGTGTAACTTGCCGAATGGTGCCGAAACGGAGCTTGAAGTGTGCTCAGGTTGCTGCGACCGTGCCAGGTCTGTGCTGTACTTAGAGTTCTAGGCTTGCGGCTGACATTTCGGGTCTCCCCCGGTAGTGAAGCTTTGAAGGGTTGAGCCTGGGTCTAGTGGGGGGACGTTTACGGAGCCTGCAGCGATAATTACCAGATGTTTGGCATGCTATGTAATGGCGTACTCAATGACACTACAAGATTGTCACCTTTTGTTCCGAGTCGTAGTCAGTCAGAGACACGAAATGGGCGTCGCGTCTCTGACTTCCGACGAGAAAAGAGGAACGAAACGATTGAATAACCTAAAGTGGACAACGGAGAGGAGTTACATTGGTAGAAAAAACAAAGACTAAGAGTGAGTTGCTCGGAAACAAAGGAAAGATAACGGACAAAAGAAGGAACGGAGACAAGAAGGAAAATGATGTGTAAAATGGAACGGAAAAGTAGAGACGATAGGATGGAATGCACGATGAGACACTGTATGAGCAATAGACCAGTGATCGCGCACGCGAAATGTGACTTCCTTACGTTAGCTCGGCGACTGGTCTAGTTTTTCTTCAACTTCGTATCCGACATCATCGCCACGATCTTGTTTGCCGTGTCCAGGTCCATGTTACAGCGCTCCATCAATAAACCTAGAAGATTCTTCTTTTCGTTCGTGAAGTTCTTCTTGAAGATACGTACTATCCATCCCACAATCCCTGCAAACCAAGGAAGTGGATCCGGCATGCTGAAAGGTGCTGGATTTTCAAGACGACAGGTTTTAATCAGGTTGCGAACCTTCTCTCGTGACTTGATATACTTGTCAAATTCTTCAGGAGTACCATTATGGACCGCTGTAATGCAAGCATGGTCACGGTGCTTGACCTTGAAGTCCTCAAAATCGGTCGAAAAACGTCTCCACCAGTCCTTTGGGTCCGCTTCCCTTTCTAAACCAGTGAAGACGAGTGCTATGGGAACCTCTTTCCTGCAAAGGAATTCATGGAACATTCGGTAATTGCCCTGTGCAGTCACCATCATTCTGCCTGTTATGCTCTGTGTAACAATCCACCTAAACCAGACTTATGCGGTCCTATGTTACCCGCGGCTTGCGACAACGGCTTCGGCTTATGCTGTCCTTTGTTACCAGCGGCGATTCGTGCTAGCTGGGCTCTATACCAGACTAGTCTTATGCTAATGATATGCGTACAAGGTCCTGAGTTATCCTTGCCCAGTGAATAGCGTCCACTCAATAGTAGGACGAAAACTAATAGAAATCCCTAGGGGAATCGCGCCCGAGGCAGATCACTACACAGGAGATAGGAGTATCAATTGCATAGGAAAAGCTATCAACCCCGCCGTATCGAGAGGCCTTATATAGTACAGGGCTATCTGGGCTATGTGAACTAATGGGGAAACTACTCGCGATAAGAGACACGAGGTGGAGAGATAGTCCCGAGACAATGGAGAGACATATGACTGGTCGATAAAGAGATAGCAGTGAAAGGAAGAAAGACTTATCTAGTCGAAGGATAAAGCCTCCGCTGCCGAATGTTCTGGAATGTAATCGTAATCATAATGACGAACGGAAGAAAAGAATTCAAGCTCCTCTGCGGTTATCGTAACATTACCCCCGTTGTATTCTCGATCTTCTAGATCAAGTTTCTCAAGATGAGAGATCTCCTTCGTTTCATTCCTCGGCCCCCACGTGATCCGCTTGGGAGAGGTCACATTCCACATCATTATGTCCTTTTCTGCCGCATACTGAACACTTTTGCTCTGGACACTGTGGTGGATAATGTCCCGCGCCATCCCATTTGCAAACTGGGCACTTATACTGGGGGCAATACCGTTTAGGATGCCCAGATTTGCCACATAATCGACAGGTAACTTGAGGGCAGAACGTCCCCTCGTGTTCTTGCGAATGGCATATCCAGCAGGTAGATTGTACGTTGGAATTAATTTGGGTGGGCGCAGTGGCGTAGGATGGTGTAGACGGACGTGCTGCGGGTTCATGGACAACTGAGGTGGCGAGACCGAACGAGGCGACCTGGACCTTCTTCCTTTTTGTTCGCCGGAGCTTAGGCGCCATCGGGTGAGCTGGCGGAGCTTCCACTGTAGCTGACGGGCTTTCAGTGATGCGTTGAGTGAGGGGTACTGGGATAGGAGTTGGAGACTCCGCTCGCCACAATCGGTTGACGGAAGGACCGAAGTCTTTCTTGTCGGCGTAGTAGTGGTCGCTTTCTTCGGCGGACAAAGCTGTGAGGAGGGGAGGGAGGATATCGTCGACGTGGTGGAGTGGGAGCGAATATAGAACCTCCCCGATCCCTCCTGCGATGAGGATAGTGAGACATTGATTTTCGGCATTATTGAGGGACGTGATGAGGATGGAGTGGGTGGGGAGGTCTTGGGGAGCCCAGACGAGGATCCGGTTGGCGAATACCTTGGATAGAACGATTCGGTGATATAAGGCGAGCTGATCCCCCAGGATGGGGTTCCAAACCACGGCACTGTGGTAGGAGATCCATTAGTAGGTGGGTGGCTTGTCGAGGATTGCGCGGAGGAGGAGGTATTGGATATTGCGGGGGAGACGGGTAAGCCGTATGGGGTTGTTGGGGACAGCGTTGCTCCAAGAATATTCGATGGTAGACATGGGGGAGGTGGATCGAGAGGGGACATTGGATGCGTCAGATATTGCGGGGAGGAATGTGGATGAGGGCGAAGTCGTTGGGGCGGAACCTCTTATATTCGTTCAAGAGGTCGGTGGCGTGTCCCAGGTTGGACTCTGGTTCCCAGGTATTTTTGCCGTTTCCCATCCCTTTCCACACGGTCAAGAATTGCCATCGGCCTCGTGGTCCTCTGTGGGCGATAAAGCGCTCCACTTCGTATTCTTCATCTCCGTCTATAATATCCGGTGGCAGTGGCATATCTAAGGTTTCGGCCAGGGGATCCCGATGATAAGGAGATAAGAGTGAAGAGTGGAACACATTGTGAACTTTCCAGGTTGGTGGTAAGCGGAGTTCAAATGATACCGATCCGATCTTCTTCGTTATCTCAAAGGGGCCTTCTCTTTTGGGAGCTAATTTCCGATTAGGGTAGGGGATTCGGAGATTTCGGCCATCTAACCAGACTTTGTCGCCCACCTGCCAACTGAGGGGTGTGGAAGGGAATCTCTTCGCCATAAACCGTCTCGCTCGTTCGTGGGCTGCGTTTGCCTTGTCTCTGGCCGATTCGAGGTTGGAGAGTCTCATTTCGAGGGTGGGGAGGAAGGTTTTTCCTGCGGGAGGGTATGCCCGAGGTTCGTATCCATACCAAAGGGAAAATGGGGATACTTTTGTTATGGAATGTGGAACAGAATTGTGATGAAATTTGGCTAATGAAAGATAATCAAGCCATTTGTGGGGTTCATTCATGCAAAATAGTCGGAGATAAGTTTCGAGTTCTTGATTTACTCGCTCGGTTTCTCCGTCGGTTTGTGGGTGGTAAGCGGATGATAGGGCGAGCTCGTATTGGAGGAGTCGGGCGAGTTTGTGTTGGAAGGTAGAGGCGAATTGCGGCCCTCTGTCGGAAATGACTTTGTCGTATAGTCCGAATCTTTTGTAGACGTTTTCGAGGAAGAGTCGGGCGACTCCTTCCACGTCAATGTTTTTGTTGCAAGGGATGAATAATACCCCCTTACTAAGCCCATGGTCTACCACGACCATGACGGAATCAATGGGTCCGACGGATGGGAGGGCAGTGATGAGGTCGACGGAGATTTGTTGAAAGGGGCGAGTGGCGGTGGATGGGATTGGTAGGAGGGGGGGTCGTGCGGGGTGGGTGTTGGACTTAGCGCATTGGCAAACCGCGCAGTTTTTGACAAAGGCCCGGCAGTAAGTGAGGAGGCCGGGCCACCAATAATCGCGTTCGAGGAGGGCGCAGAGCCTAGTGGCGCCGGAGTGACCGCCAATGGGGGAGGAATGAAGGTTGGAGACGAGGGGGTAGCGGGCGGCCTCAGGTACATAGGCGCGGTGAGTATAGAAGAGAGTGGTCCCATCCCAGGAAAAGTCAGATGATTTGAGGTGCCCCAGTGGTTCGTCGGCGGCCATGGCTTGAAGGGCAGTAAGAAGGAAGGGGTCAGTGGCGGTTGAGTGGGCGAGTTTAGTGTCAATGATGTCGGTGATGTTATTTACAAATAGTTGTTCGGGGAGGAGGGTTTGGTCGATGTTGTCTTCGGTAGTATCGATGTCGTTGTTTCGAGAAAGGGCATCAGTGGGTCCCATCTGGGTACCTTGTTGATAAGAAAAACGTAGATCGTATTCCATGAGGAATAATTGCCAACGAGCGTGTCGGCGAGATAACTTTTGTGGGGTTTTGAAGTAAGTCAAGTTTTTGTGATCAGTGAGAACGGTGACCGGGTGTCGGGCCCCGTGTAGATAATGTCGCCATTCTTCGAGGGCGTGGATTACTGTGAGCAATTCTTGGTCGTAAATGGGGTAATTTCGCTCAGGTTCCGTGAAGGTGGAGGATCTGTAGACGACTGGGTGGAGGTCGCCATTTCCATCTGGTTGCATCAAAACTCCCCCCGTTGCGGTTAAGGAGGCGTCAGTCATGACGTGGTAGGGGAGGGTCGGGTCGGGCATGCGTAGTACTGGAGCGGAGTGGAAGATGTCTTTTAATTTGTTGAAGGCAGTTTGTTGGGGTAAGTCGAAATGCCATTTGACCGTTTTCTTAGTAAGGTCAATGAGGGGCCGTGCTACATTGGAGAATCCGGGAATGAATTTCCAGTAGAAGTTGCAGAACCCCAGGAAACTTCAGACGGCTTTTACAGATCGAGGGTATTCCCATCGGTCGATTGCTGTGAGTTTGGAGGGGTCCATGCGGAGGGAGTTGTGGGCCACGATCATGCCCAGATATTCCATTGTTGGGGAGTCGAAGGTACATTTGATTAGTTTGCATGACAGCTGATGTTCTCGTAGTCGTTGTAAAACTCGGCGAGTTCGCTCAATGTGAATAGTCAGGTCGGAAGATCCGATTCCCAGGTCGTCCATATAGATTACCAACCATCCCTCGCTCACCATGTCTGCGAAGATAGCGTTCATGAATGCTTGGAAGGTGGGGGAAGAGTTACTCATTCTGAAAAACATCACCATGGGTTCGTAGAGGCCGTCTGGGGTGATGAAGGCGGCCTTCCAACGATCTTCAGGTTTGATCCGGATATTGTTGTAGCCCCACCAAATGTCCATTTTAGTGAAGAACTTGCTCCCTTTTAGTTTGTCTACGAGATCGGTGATCAATGGGAGAGGGTAAGCATTTTTGACAGTATGTTCGTTCAGGTATCAGTAGTCTTGACATGGACGGAGATCTCCAGTTTTCTTTTGGACGAAGAAAAACAGGGAGGCTTGAGGGGATTTGGATGGTACTATGGTCCCTTTTGCCAGATGTTCTTTGATAAATTTAGAACAGGCTTCTCGTTCTGGTTTGGTGAAAGAGTAGGGTTTGGCCCGTCTTGGTACAAAAGAGTCAGTGGTCTTTATTTCGTGGTCCCATGGTCGTTCCGGTGGGAGTTCATTGATGTCTTTTTCTTCAAATACGTTGGCAAAGTCCTCGTAATGTTTGGGTAGTACCGCTGCTTCCTTTGGCTGCTCTTGGGCGATCGTAGTTGAGAAGGTCACCTTTCGACAATATTCCTCGTGGCTTCCATAGCGATGTTCGTATGCTTCTTCTGTTGCTTCATCGGGGTCCTTTTGCCAACATCGCAGTAGGAATCGTTGCTGATCGTTAGTTGGAGGAGTGTCGAATTCGACTATCCCTTCTTTCCAGTTGATTCGGGGATTATGCTTTTCCAGCCAAGGGTGTCCGAGGATTATTCCGTTTTTGTTTCTCATAATGTAGAAGGTTTCCTCGTGTTCAGTTTGGTCCACCCACGTTTTTAGCTTTGTTAGATATCGAATTCTCCCTGCTACATTGAGGGTTCCGTCAGCGTTTATTGCTTGTCTTGGCTTGTCCAGCTCTTTGAAAGGAAGGTCGTGCTTTCTTGCGAGTATTGAGTCAATGAAGTTATTAGTCGCCCCAGAGTCGATTAACGCTAAATGATGAGAGACTTTGTTCGTTTTTCTCGGTGCGATGGAGAAGGGAATTTTTATTGAGTTCTTCGCACTAGAAATTACAAACGAGATTGATTCCGAGAGTATTGACGTCTCTGATCGATCCTCTCTTTTCAAAAATCCTTTTTGGTTTGGCCCATCTCGACTCTGGCCACAACCGTTTCTTGGTCGCTTTTCGACCCATCTCTCTCCGGTTCGTCGTAGATCATTCGAAGAGACTCTTTGATCTCTTTAGGGTTCTTCTTCTTTTCGAGGGTGAGGGTTCACACATATTCCGCGAGGTCCCTGTCAATTTCGTTTGCTCGGCTAGTTCCAGTTCCTTGTTCATTAGTTGGGATAGATACTCCCCTAGCAGCGAATCTGGCTGGGTTTCGAGGAGGTCTGGGAGGTAGAGGTCGGGCGGGGTTGGAGGGTCGAGAATGATTTTTGGTACTACACCCCTTTTTGTCACAGACGAAACATCTCCCTTCCCTGATGGCCCTAGCGCGGTCGATGGGAGTTCGATATCGCTGCTGAAAGGAGATGGAGTCGACATCCATGGCATCGGGATCCCACTCTTTTGTTCCTCCACTTTTGGGTCCGTAACCTCCGTAGAACCTTTGGTTCCGTACTGCCAAGATTTTTTCTCATTGGGCTGCATAGTCGATTGCTCTGGACATCCATTTTGCGAGGGTATCGGGGGTCTCTTGTCCTTGGTAGATCCACTGGAGGGTCTGGAACGGGAGACCTTTGATGTAGTGATGGATTTTCGACTGTTCATCGCTTATTCCTCATTGCGAGATGAGTAGCTTCACCTCGTTGTTGTATTCATCAGTGTCGGACAGGGATTGTCCTTTTGCTCGGATGGTGGCTAGCCTGTTAAAGGCTTTCGTGGCTGTTTCTTTCGGGGAGAACGCTTCAAGAAATCTTTTCTTGAACGTGGCATAGTTGTCGTCTTTTGCAGTTTGATTGGTTACGTTGAGGCGGAAGGCTTCTACGAAATCTGGTGCTTTGGACATTCGGTTTAGACAGACGGTAATCTTGTTCGAGTCGGGTGGAGCAGGAGTATATAATTTGAAGTAGGCGTCCATGCTCTCAATTCATATCTTCCCATCGGCAGACTTGCCGGAGAAATCTTCAGGTAACGCCGCTTTGAGGAGTTCGTTCGCCATTGGTTCGCTATCAAGGCTGCCTGGTATGGAAGGAGGCGGGGAAGGAGGTGGTGGGTCGTCGAGCGGTGTGGGGGGTCTCTTTCCTCATAGCTGAGCAAGTTGAAAGTTTCTTACTTTCCTTTCCGGTTCTGTTAGGTCTTCTACCTCTGCGTGGTAGAGTAGTTTGTTCCACTCGAACGAGGTGAGCCAAGCGTCTGGGTTGTGGTGGTCGGGGTTGTCGATCTGATCTTCTAATGCCCAGATTCTCTGAAATCTCGATGGCGCTTCTTTCTTCGGGAAGGCTCCTGGTGCGGCTGCTGATGTCGATTCTGACAACGACGTGCTTACTTGTATGACCGGGGTAGGTTCTCTGGATGCTCCCCTGCTGAACGTAGTTTCTAGGAGTGGTGGTGGGTAGGCTCCTTCTCGTCTCTTCTGTTTTCTTTCTCGCACGGATTCTTCTTGCGCTTCTTGGACCTTTCGGGCTTCAGCTCTTTCTTCAGCTAGTCGCCGGTCTCTCACCTCTTTGAGGATTTGTTCTCTCTCTTCCCTGGAGAGTTTGGTCGCTGTAGTGGATGATGATGCCCTGACACTCGGTGGTGAGGGCGCAAGGAGTAGCTTTTCCTTTTGTTATGCTCTGTGTAACAATCCACCTAAACCAGACTTATGCGGTCCTATATTACCCGCGGCTTGCGACAATGGCTTCGGCTTATGCTGTCCTTTGTTACCAGCGGCGATTCGTGCTAGCTGGGCTCTATACCAGACTAGTCTTATGCTAATGATATGCGTACAAGGTCCTGAGTTATCCTTGCCCAGCGAATAGCGTCCACTCAATAGTAGGACGAAGACTAATAGAAATCCCTAGGGGAATCGCGCCCAAGGCAGATCACTACACAGGAGATAGGAGTATCAATTGCATAGGAAAAGCTATCGACCCCGCCGTATCGAGAGGCCTTATATAGTACAGGGCTATCTGGGCTGTGTGAACTAATGGGGAAACTACTCGCGATAAGAGACACGAGGTGGAGAGATAGTCCCGAGACAATGGAGAGACATATGACTGGTCGATAAAGAGATAGCAGCGAAAGGAAGAAAGACTTATCTAGTCGAAGGATAAAGCCTCCGCTGCCGAATGTTCTGGAATGTAATCGTAATCATAATGACAAATGGAAGAAAAGAATTCAAGCTCCTCTGCGGTTATCGTAACACTGCCCGCGCGCATGCAGAATAACAAGAGGTGGATGCCGCCAGCACCTTCCAGATCCACGATAAGCTCAAACGCCTTTTCGATTGCCTTTAGGTAACCATTGGCCCCCGTTTCGGGCTCCTCGAGGCCGACAGTGTCAAATATAGTGAAATTCATGTCATCAAAGGAGATATTGTAGGCGGTGGATTCCATCGTGCAGCCTTTAACGCCCAGCGAGACATTGGCAACCTGTTTCCCAGCAATGAGGTTGATGATGGAACTTTTCCCAACACCAGTTTCGCCAAAGAGTACAATGTTGATGGAGCCAGACTGCATTATGGTCGATGGACGACTGGAAGACAATGTAACTTCTGTGTAAAGCGTTGGTGAGATCTATAGGGTGACGGTTTCCATAAGAACATTACCATCCACAAGATTAGGTTCGGTCGCCACAGGTGGATCCAAGCCTGCGGATGGCGAGTGGGAACCCTTGGATCCCACTGCATGCAAGCCAAAGCATCCGAACTAGAATGAAAGTGGCGCATATGGTGAACATCAACAATGGCGATGACAAAGATTGATGAGGACGAGTGTTTTACCTGCTGTTGTATTTTTTGCGCTATAGAGGACATATTGGAAGAGACCTGGCTGAAGGACTTGAATGATGGAAGGTTGGATGAGGGAAACTGAATAGCAACTTGGGCCCCAAATGTATTTAATGGCGCCTCGTGGCAGAACATGTGGCTTCAAGTTGGTGACCAGTGGATCGATGAACACCGATTAATGAGTGACAGAGATGCCATACTCAGACCACCATCATAATAGAGTCCAACAAATTCATAAGCATGCCTTTGACAGGCTGCGGCTCATGTGACTACATCTTGAGCCATATCCTCAGAACAGCGGACTCATACTATGTTTCCTGCTATTATGTGTGTCCCAGAGTCCCAGTAAATGTAAGGTTGGTAGGTAGGGTTAGTGAGTAAAGTTTACCTGAACATGATGTATCGCAGCGTGTTATTCAGCCACTCAGAGATGAATCTGGCTTTGATGAACGGCGAGCTTGCAGGATGCAATCAGGCGAAGTTATATGTGACCAACCGTGACGAAGTTACGACATCTTGCAATCAGGCGCTATTACTCGAGATCTTTTGAACGGTAGCATCAGGATGAAAAACAAATTATAAAGTTTTATCTATCAAAAGGAGGGATCTTTCGTGTGCGTTTCTAAACATGAACCCATATCACCAGTTGGCAGTGGCAGTGCTAGTGTTGCGCCAGTCCAAAGCCCCGGCTTGGGTGATGTCGGGGTTTCGATTCTGTGCCAATTGAGCTGCCGCCCAGCACGTCCCTCTGAGTGTTGTGAGTGTTGCAGGGTGAATGGAACGGTTGACGGTGGCAGCTCAATCGGCGTGATACATAGAATCGAAACCTTGACATGACCTAGTAAGCCGGGGCTTTTGGACGGACCCAACACTAGCACTGCCCACTGGTGATATGGGTTCATGTGTAGAAATGCACACGAAGACTCCCTCATTTCGATAGATTGAACTTTATAATGTATTTTTCATCCCAATACTACCATTCCAAAGGTTTTAAGTAATAGCGCCCGATTGCAAGATGTCATAGCCCTCAGGCTTCGTCATGGTCAGTCACATACAGCCTCACCTGGCTGCACCCTGCAGGCTTACTGTTCATCAAAGCCAGATTCATCTCTGAGCGGTAGTCACATGAACCACTTATGAATTTGTTGAACTCTATTATGATGGTGGTCTGAGTATGGCATCTGTCACTCGTTAATCAATAAGTTCATCGATCCATTGGTCACCAACTTGAAGCCACGTGTTCTGCCATGAGGCGCCATTGAATACATTTGGGACCCTGCCATCCGGTTTCCCTCATCCAACCTTCCATCATTCAAGTCCTTCAGCCAGGTCTCTTCCAATATGTCCTCTATAGCGCAAAAAATACAACAGCAGGTAAAACACTCGTCCTCATCAATCTTTGTCATCGCCATTGTTGATGTTCACCATATGCGCCACTTTCATTCTAGTTCGGACGCTTTGGCTTGCATGCAGTGGGATCCAAGGGCTCCCACTCGCCATCCGCAGGCTTGGATCCACCTGTGGCGACCGAACCTAATCTTGTGGATGGTAATGTTCTTATGGAAACCGTCACCCTATAGATCTCACCAACGCTTTACACAGAAGTTACATTGTCTTCCAGTCGTCCATCGACCATAATGCAGTCTGGCTCCATCAACATTGTACTCTTTGGCGAAACTGGTGTTGGGAAAAGTTCCATCATCAACCTCATCGCTGGGAAACAGGTTGCCGATGTCTTGCCGGGCATTAAAGGCTGCACGATGGAATCCACCGCCTACAATATCTCCTTTGATGACATGAATTTCACCATATTTGACACCATCGGCCTCGAGGAGCCCGAAACGGGGACCAATGGTTGCTTAAAGGCAATCGAAAAGGCGTTTGAGCTTATCGTGGATCTGGAAGGTGCTGGTGGCATTCACCTCTTGCTGTTTTGTATGCGTGCAGGCAGAATAACGGCGACTGCGATGAACAACTATCGACTGTTCTATGAGCATCTTTGCAGGAAAGAGGTTCCCATAGCACTCGTTTTCACTGGTTTAGAGAGGGAAGCGGACCCGGAGGACTGGTGGAGACGTTTTTCGACCGATTTCGAGGACTTCAAGGTCAAGCACCATGGCCATGCTTGTATTACAGCGGTCCACAATGGCACTCCTGAAGAATTTGACAAGTATACCAAGTCACGAGAGAAGGTTTGCGGCCTGATTAAAGCCTGTCGTCTCGAAAGCGCAGTATCTCTCAAGTTGCCGGATTCGCTTTTTTGGTTCGCGGGGATTGTGACGTCGATAATGTCTTTCTTCAAGAAGCACTTGAAGGACGAAAAGAAGAACCTTCTGAAGTCATTGGTGGAGCATTGTAACATGGATCCAGATACTGCAAAAAAGATTGTGGACGTGATGGATACAAAGCCAAACAGGTACTAGACCGAGCAGGCGGACAGGAGTCAAGGCCAGGTGGATCAGATTAATGTGTTGAACCTGTAAAAACTAGCCATGAAATAATCCTACACCAAATGATACGACGGCTTATCATCATTTGTGTACTTTTAGATACAAGTTAGCTGGACGAGATGTAAGTACGGTGGTATCTTAGTTAAATTAAACCACTAACTCAACTAGATGTACAGCTGAACTAGGTAGGTTAACACATGGATTTGCAGCAGTAGCAAACAAGGAGGGATAGCCTACAAAGAGAAGCAGATGATATGAAGAAAAACTGAGCATCAACTGAGAAGCTATCGAAGGGCGCTCGAAGAAGGAAGTACATACTGTGAACTTCTGAGTGACTTAGTATCTGCCAGATAGCTACAGAGCATTCGGATGGCATCAAGAATCAAATCAGGGAATTTTGAAAGAACTGGAGCGGAGTATCTGGGCCATGCAGGACTTCAAGCCTGCGCAGCAGTGTCAGAATCAGTAATATTATGTCCTGGGCGAAGGGTCATTAGTCGCGTCGTAGACACCTCAACGGCTTTCGCCATCTCTGCGATTTGAGTGGAGTCTCAGAAATGCGATCCCGTACACTTTGAGAAGCATAGATGGCTTAGCGATAAGCGTTCATAGTTTTCGCTTTACTCTGGACACATGATGCGGTGAAATAAGCAAGGACAATGGAGCTTGAATTTCATGTTTGCATCGGCAGCCTCATTGCGGCCCAAACGCACTCCCGGCGCCAATGCGAGTCTAAGACGGTTGTGACTCTGCCATATTGCTGTCGATTCGTCATTACAAATGCGTCTGAACGGGCTGCGAACAAGCACGAAAGAGTCTGAGTGTGCAGAAATGCTCGACTCAGGCCGCGTAGTAGAACAAGCGGGATTGCAGGTTTGACTCATCAAGGGGCCAAACATGGAGGCGATGCTAAATTATCCCATGATGATTCAATATGTCACGGCCTTCAGAACTCCACCCACTTACAAGCACCCTCGTGTTGTGCTGTGCCACAGCCCATATGTTGAAATTACCCTCCCACCACTCACCGGACTCATCAAGAGTCAATTAATTATCGTGTCTTCCACTGATCGGGAAGGAAAATTTTGAACAGGGCGAAAAACGTTTTAAGAAGCATAAATGGGTTAATGCAAAATGGACTTTACCTGCCTTTTTTGCTAGCTGGCCATCAATCACAGTACTCAAACAGTTGGTGAAGGTTTTGCGGATGGGCCATGATGCAAACACGATGTCTGAGTCATGCAGTGCAGCCCTTTTCCAAATTAAAAATTCCCTTCGCTGGTTCACGATTGCCTATTATGTAGTACCATTTAGCGCTTGTTCCACTACACGATGTTAGCACGAGGACTTCAATTTAAATTTATACACATGCACTGTAGATTTTGAGACCCCAGACCCGGAAATGCGGCTAACACACTTAGCTCGTTTCGATTATTTACTTACACTTGCTTTACTTGTGACTTTAAAAGCGGCCCTCCCTTCCCTCGCAAACCATCTACGAAAAGTTTCCCCTGCGTTACGGAGCTTTCCCTTCAATTCTCACAACTCGAGTTCGGACGATGTTATGTACGTCTTATTGTTGCTCCGAAGGTTCAAAGCCATACTGTCCTATCACCCACCGCAGATATCCATACTACCTACGACATTGTTCTTTGTGAAGGATTGAAGAGCTTCGATGAGCACTTTGAATACGTAAAAGATTATTTAAAGGACCTAGGCTGCAAAGTATTTGCGCCAGTGGTTAGCTTAGAGCACAGCATCGACTACAGGGCCAATCAGCTCCGCACAAAAATCGAGTCCTACCTTTCCAATAATTATGGTTCAGCCGAGGGAAAACCTGTCCACCTCATTTGTCAGTCATCTCCTCTTTCCGCATACAAGTCTTGATGTCTTATCGAATCAGGCCATTGTGTGGGTGGCCTCGATGCCAGACGTCTGGCGTACATGAATCCCAAATTCAATATACTATCCATCACAACAGTATCAACGCCCCACCATGGATCACCCATCGCCGCCTGGTCCGACAGCTTGGGTGAGTAGCAACGCCTACATCGATATATCCATTGAGCGTATAGTTTTTCAGGCTTTTTCGCTAGGATTGCGTCTTCACCCCTGCTCGGCATGTTGGACGGCAGTGAGACTATCTTGGAGGATATGAGGCCGGAGAGAATGAAAACATTCAATAGCCGTTACCCAGGTGTCGCGGGAATCAAGTATTTCAGTGTTGGGGCGAAGTTTGACCCATGGCGCACTCATCTCTATTAGTATATCTGTCTCCTTCTCCCCAAAACTCGCAGCTCATCGGATGAATGGCAGCTCCTCCCACAAATTCATCAGGAATTATTTGAACAGCCGTGGGTATCCCGACGCTTTCGGACCTAACAACGGAATAGTCTCTGTAAACTCCGCAAAATGGGTATGTTACCGGTTTCAGTATCCCCTCACTTCACTCAACACTTGGAGTAGGGTGAGACCCTCAACTTTGTAAACTATGATACCAGCCATTTCGGCCTTGTATGTTTCTCATTTATTCACTTTCTGTATCTTTCATTAACAAATTCCTTACTAGCTTGGTTGTGAACTCTTGAGATCCCTCGGAGGGGCAGATTCGGACTTCGACGCCAAAAGGTTGTATTGCCAGCTCGTGGACAATGTTGCCAGGAATGTCGAAAACAGACGATATTGATGGACATCATCCGGATGGTAGCATGCTGGGGGAATCTTGAGTTTTTTTTCCAGATCTCGTACCTGTCTTGTCTCATTTCTTCCGGGAGTTTGCTGCCACTAGTGCCTATTCCTTGCCTGTGTACTCTAGTTGTTTGATATGTTCATGCCCGCTGGTTTCTTGTTGCACACGCATCTGACGCCATGCGAGAGAATTCTAATGCATTCAGCCAAGTCAGATCGAACCAAACAAGTACTCTGTCAACTTGCATAACAAAACCCACACTAGCATTCAAAACGAGGCCAGGTTCAGCCACGCCGAATAGACTTTATCTCTAGTTGGACGCCTCGAAGCCTTAAACTCCTGTATAGACCGGTCGAACTAGTCTGGTGACCAGCCCCTTTCTACGAGGTAAATCCTCGATGATTTACCTCATAGAAAAGGGCTGGTCACCAGATTACCGTCGAAGACGTCCCGTAGAAATGGGTACCCCCCGTCTTCAGCAACTATGACCATCTCAAATGAGGGAAGTTTCGTTGATATCAATATCGCAAAGACACCCCTGAAGTTCTACAGTCTGGAGCGCTGCTTGCCACAGGCAACGAATATGGCTCACACACAAGGGAACATTTCACCGTGGCAAATGCTTTCTTTCTCTGCAACCGAGCGGAACAATGAGATGTACGTACTCTACATGAATCGCATTGTGGCAGAAGTACTAGAACGCAAATATGCTATTGTTTGCTGATGAAGTTGCGAAGGCACAGTGATGGATGCACATCTTCTCGTCCGTATAGGTGATCACTCAGGGGATAGTGTATTTGTTGTGGTCAGCGATGCTTTATACATGGTGTGCATTATTCAATTCTTCCCATTATTACACTCAGTGCCGACGGTGTGATTGCGTACGATGTTATCAAAGGCCCAGTCGATAGTACGCATTTTATATGATTTTTACGAGAACACATACATGTTGGAATATTCATTCGGACTATTCTATTCACTACCTTCCCCTTTGTTACCATTCGCTTATCTCATCCGTTGTTAGGTAATCATGTTCGTTGTTATTCCGTCGGCATGTAACTCCGCACCTCAGTGATTTCTGCCCGAACATCACTGAGGTAGGACTCCCGTTCATTACTATTTACTACATACTAACGTACTGCAGTCTTATTGCTGCAGGTATACCAAATAAAGTGATTTCTGCCTGAACATCACTGAGTCTTATTGCTGCAGTACACAATGCATCTTTTCGCACTTGCTTCGTTCTCTTCAATTACCAGGGCTGTCCAAGGTAGAAATTTTTCGATATCCTTCATGTCTACCAAAATCCTAACTATGGCAGGCCCATCCAAACTACCTTGTGAAACAATGAAAAAACAACCGACCTTTTGGCCTTTGGTGGTGCATATGTAGTTAATGCAACCGGCTGCAATATGTGATGGTCCGTTGACACTTTCACCGACAGCCCGGCCGGTGAGCGCAGGTTAGTTTGGCCTATGAACTCAATGAGAAATTGCCAGATTGAAGGGTGCAATACAGAATTCCACACTGCTCCATTGCCTGCTGACTGATTTGGGGTGCTCGTACAAAACTTCTATAGCTGGGTCGTGCCAGAAAATTCAAATGAGAGGTGCAGAAATGAACAAAGTCCAAGGTGTGTGACCGACAGGGAGAAGAAGCAAAGTAGTGGAAGAAAATAGGTCTTAGGGTGGCAGACGGAGTCGAAGTACATCAGGAAAGCAGTAGCCGAGTTTAGTGTGGTAGCTACTGTTAGCTACCAATGAATGATTCGACAGATGTATCTCGTGATGGATTATGAAAGTAACCTCTGAAGGTAATTTTGTGGCAACAGCGAGCTGCGTGCCTCTGTGCACTTGCTAGAGTAATTCTAGTGTAAGTAAAACAACAAAATATGTTCGAGGATATTGCCTTGAAGGTGGATGTGAATCATCACAGACAACTGTGTGGGAGTACTGATATCCACTCAATTTTTGGGGACAGAATAGGCAGCCCAATTCTTGTCATCTGTAGTTCACACAAGTGGAATTCCAGATGTACATTGAATCACAATGTTACAGCCTCAGACACTGACTATTATGCTCTGAGTAATAATCTACTAGCTGGGCTCTATATCAGACTATTGGAACCTCTTATCTTCTCTTGGATCTCTTTCCTTTATTCCATCTATCTTATCTTTTCTTCATTCTGATCCTATATCTAAGGTCATATGATATATAACATCACAAGTCTAGACCATGATGTTATGCCATGTGATAGGTACATGCCTTTCTTATTGATTAATTTCCTTTGTTTGTTCTTGTTTCTTGTTTTATTTCCATCTGTGCTCAATATGCTATTAATTTGTCTATTTATGCTTATTAATGACACACATATATATATATTATAGGAGTATTCAGGTATATGAAACATAGGGTAGTATCTATATATTCCCTAGTCTTAGTATTCTATTAGTTTAGTCTCTTTCAAGTGGAAGACAAGCTTCTATGCTTGGCCTAAAGAGTTACTACTTTAGGTTTAGGTTAAGTCCTAATATAATACCAAGACTATTCCTCTCTACTCCAAGTATTTTATTCACTTGCTTTTGCTTGCTCTATATCACTTGCAAAGCTGGATCTGAGGCTTAATGGAATTTCCCCTTTCTTACTATGAGTACTTGTTACACACCCAGATACTAGTTACTCTAAAGCCACTATCAGATATCAGAAGTAAAACTGTAAGAAGCTTCAGATGGATAATTTAGACCTTTGCCCCTTTGAGGGAGATACTATTTGATTGCCATTATCATGCTATCTAACTCTTAGTGTATGCTAAAAGAGGGGCATTCTGAGCTAGTAGTACCACTAAGCAAGTTGATATTATCTGACCTCTCTATACATCCCCTATATATCCATCTCATATAACATAAATCATATCTTTTTCATCCCTGCATTTAGTGGTGTATCAAACCCTTTAAAGGTTTGAGAAATCACACTGCACCATCCTTTTGCATTTGATGACTATACCAGCATTCTTGTGAAATATTTGAAGATTATAATATATCCATTCTCCACTTTTATATTCCCACATTTGTTCTAGAAGAATGATGCTCTCCCTCTTCTCTGCCAAGTTATATTTAGCAGTTGTTGCTACTGGCAATAGTTCTATACTTGAAGAATAGTCCTTGGAAGAAAGAATCAATATATGAAATACAAGGCTGGATATGTATAAAAGCTTGATGGATATAGGATGCTCCACCACCTTAGTGGACTGACTACTTTACTGCTGAGGAAACAGTCAAAATACTTGGCTAGCAAGAGAGATCATTGGATCACAATGATATCAGTGATAAAGACAGGGCTCAGAGCCATCCTCTTTCTCCATCAGACAATATCTTAATGGTAAGATTTGTTCTGATACCTCTCCCATCCCCAATAACAATCTCCTCCTTATTACCCACATCCCCCTGACCTCTTGAAGAAGTCACTGACAAGTTAGTATATGATAAGTCATAAGATTTAGCATCTATATTATCTATATATTTGAAATACAGTATCTATTCTCTCCAGCCTTATATCTATAAAAGTTATGGAAGCCTGTTGCACTCAATTTATAGTGTTGATGAAGAAGAACATTTAACAAAGTAGTAGTTTGTAGGATTCATTTAATGAGTTCTACTTATAACAATAATGAAAAAGGTTTACAAGGAGTTAGTTGGGAAATTAGTAATTTGCCCACCAATCTCACTAACTAGTACTTATTTGACAAGTATGCATTCAAAATTGATATTAAACTACCCTTTTCTACAAAGAGTCTAAATTATGATCCCTTTCTCACCACCACTTCCTCCACATCTCACTTTGAGTTGTATATATTCTGCAATATTATAATATTTTATCAAGATATTGAAGAACTCATTCAGTCTATCCATGATCTCAATGCCACCACTTTGGATCTGTGAAGAGTCTATATTGCCAATGATAAGGACATCTCTAAGGAAGTAAAATCTAAGATACTGATACCTCAACTATTGAAGACCAAGCAAAGAACCATTCATTGCAATAAAGGAAAGTGATAGACTATAATGTCTAAAAAGACTAGAAAAGATCAGAAACTGGTTAAGAGGAAGACAATAAAGTCTAAGATAAGCCTAAAAGATGGTTTGAGTAAGATAGTAAGACAGAGTCCAAGATCCAGAAGATAGGAACTGGTGGTTTATCTACTAATCTGAAATCTGATATTAGTGAAGAAAAAAAAGACCTCTTGTTGGGAAATGTTCAGAATGGCCTAGTTAATCACTAAGTCACTAAAATATTGAAGGCTTCTAATATTACAAAATGGGATAGTGATAATTAGAAAAAGATAGAGAAGAAGAGCAACTCTGCCAACTGAAACTATAATAGAAGAAAAAAGAATATGATACTTTATTATAATAGAATATTTGTTTCAAACATTAAAGTTATTGGTCAAAAGATGGTTAACCTTAACAAAAAGATAGGAGACTTCCTCCAAAGGATGGTAATCAAATATTATCATCAAGAAGGTCTCTATCACCTTAATGTAAAGGCTACTTACCAATTAATTTAGAATTATAATTTCAACTGGCTGACTATGTGCTATGATATAGTACTCTTTGTACAAAATTGTCAAGATTACAAAAAGAAGCCCATAGTCACTTTGATCAAGAAGATTAGCTCTGCCACTACTTCTAATTTCTTTTAAAAGATAAACAAGAGATCTGTGGTGCCTTAAACCATAACTCCTACTGCTGGTGCCCAAAAAGATATTAAAATGTTTGTATTGAAAGCTAAAGGCAAGAAGTCAAAGAAGATTTCTATTATGCACTTTATATAATCTAAGGAATTAATGGTTAAGATTGAGAGATTACCACTCTTACCCTCTTACATTGCATTTACAAGTACACATCCTAACTTACTGATACTCTTAGTAGTTAAAAATGTTGATATAAAACAAAAAGAGTATATGGAGGCATAAGAACAAGTAAGCAATGCTTCCTCTTCTTTCTATTCCATTATCCAAGATAAAGAAATATAAACTATGCCAAGTTCCCCTGTGTTGGAAGAAGATATGCCTAATACTAATGAAAACACCATGGACTAGTTATTACTCATGGAAATCAGATATATCAAGATATATTTTGATAGACATGTCTGATAATAAACTACCACCACTATAGATAAAGAAATTGCATCTTATTAGAAAAAAAGATTACTTGCTCTTAACTTCTTCTACCAGAATTAGATGCAATATATTACTGATTGAGTGGATATAGAAGAATTTAATCAGGAATTAGACTTTCTTAGATAATTCTAATTGTTTAGAATTTGATCCTTAAAAGGGGGGTAATATTAGAACCTCTTATCTTATCTCAGATCTCTTTCCATTATTTCATCTATCTTATTTTTCCTTTATTCTAATTCTATATCTAAGATCATATAATATATGATATTACAAGTCTAGACCATAATATCATACTATGTAGTAGGCATATACCTTTTTTATCTATTAATTTCTATTGTTGTTCTTATTTCTTATTTTATTTTTGTCTGCACTTGATGTGCTATTGA
>JBBPLJ010000390.1:0-21924 GCA_038089715.1 Veloporphyrellus conicus
TGCCATCACACTAACAAAAGATGGCAGTTATTACATACACAAAGCATATTGATATTTAGTATCATTTTATTTGTTTTACTATTAAAGAAGGTTCTATTCATTTTATTTATTGTTCTATAGGTGATATGGTCACAGATATACTTACAAAAGCCTTACTGAGCATTAAAGCTAAACATTTCATATAGGAATTCAGACTGCATCCTTTTATTTGAGGGGGAGCATTGTTTTATTTTATATAGACTTATTGTAAATGGATTGGTTGCATCCATATTATGTAATCACAATAGATATATTCTGTTCTGATGTGAATCTACATCTCAATCTCAGACTCCATCCAGTACTGAGATGAGATCCCATCTACTTATACTTGTATATTGACTTATACCATATAGTGTACTTCTACACAACACATGTATCTGCACTCACACCTCTTGTTGTACATATATTGCTAGGTGACCAGTCTAAGAGCAAAGATGGCAACAAGCTTGAGACAACTGAGAAGAAAGAGACAACTATGCTTCAGTTCAAACCTGTTGATACTGAGCCTCTAGATTCCATATCCACCTCTTCTATCTTCACCTGAATTAGATGGCCACCTCATACTACATTAGAGTCAACAAGCCATCCCCTTCTTTTCTTCACTGGGCAGATCATCAGCATACTTCCCTCTTCTCCCCTTATCACATCCATTCTTGCCCTCTTCTATCTGCTGGTTCCACCTGCTCAGTAGTTCATCCAATCAGAGGAGATGATCCCATTCAATGGGGCACTGGATAATGGTACTGCATCTAGTGTCCCAGTCACCTTGATTGTTTTCGCAGGATGGTTTTGGGACAGGGAGGCAAAGTCAAGGGTAGGGACAGACATCAAGGTGGGTAATGAAGTTAGAGGCAAGTCTGACCGCCAAGATAACCCCAACAACAAAGGCAAAGGCACCGAAAGTCTGAGAAGTGGCAACGGAGCCACTCCGATGGTTAAGGACGGCTAGACACATCGACCACGAAAGATGTCACTCGGGGTGTGATATGACAGCGTATTCGCGCGATTCGTCGATGGCCTCGCTCTCGTCGATGATTGGGGCAGTAGGAGGCACGCTAATGGCAAACATACACCCATATGGCGGGTCTTTGCGGGTGAGCGAACGTAATGGACTAGCGATGCATGTAGAGACGGAGAATGAGAGCGCTGAGAATAGAATCGCAAGTACCTTCCGGCCATGTTTGCGGATGAACTCGGTGAATGGGCGCCCAGGGCCGTCAGGTCCATCATCCTCACCCACATTGTCACCATCTTCACCGAACTTTATTCGCGCACGAGGGTTGAACCCTCCTTGCCCGGATGGACATCGTCCCACTTGTAGCCGCCCCGTGATGATCCTTATTCTTCAGTGAAATAGTTAGCTTGGTTCTGTGATGGCCGAGTGGTATCAGACGGCCACAACCATTACCCGACCCACAACAGTTAGCCAGCCAGGATGGGGCGGTGACACTGGAGAGCTTCGAAGAGTATGTCACCTTTTTCCCTTCCCGCTCTGGGATGACATGCTGACTCGGTCGACTCGGTCGTAGCCATGTAAACCATATTTATTCGGGGACTGTTGGTTACGCGCAACGCATGTTTCTGACCATACGCATATATATATAGATGGGGAAAGGGTTATCTAACGTATCGTTTCGTATATTGTTTTGCCGCATTACATTCACGATCGAGCCACTCGCATGTATAATAGAACAGAGATTTGGGCCCGAGATGGCATTATACAATCATCATCATCATTGGGTTAACTAGGGGTCCGGTCAGCCCATGGTCAAGTTATGGCGCTTGGGAGCCAGTTCATGATTGTGCTCTCGTCCAGTGCATCCACTGATGTTTTTGTGCAGGGCCCGGCTCAAGGGAGCTATGGCCTCAGAAATATCTAGGCCGGGCCCTGTATTAAAGCTTCGGTCAGGCTTCCGCCTCGGCTCAGCCTGAGCCAGGGCATGTCATCGTAGAGGCAAAGGATTTGATTATTTCCTACTAGTTTAGCAGTATTGCACTATCCTGATCCTCATCTACTTGTAACGGAGTACGTCACGAAGGGAGGCAAGCATCCAGGGCCTGTCAAGATGACCATCTGGGGTGAGTTTCACAGCAAATTTGATCATTGCAATTGATTTATGGAGGTCGGCAGCATTGACACGCCGTACGAAACGTAAACGGAGAGCGTCACCCAGAAAAGCAAGCATCCAGGGCTTGTGAAAGTGGCCGTCTGGGGTGAGTTTCACAGCATCCTCGATCATGGAAATTGAGTTGTCGAGGTCAGCGACATCGGCATGCTGTGTAAAACGTATACGGAGTGCGTCACCCAGAAGGGCGAGCATACGGGGCTTGTCGAAATGGCCGTCTGGGGTGAACTTCACAGCGTCCTCAATCATAGAAATCGAGTTGCCGAGGTCGGCCACATCAATACACTGTGTAAAACGTGCACAGAGTGCGTCGCTCAGAAGGGCGAACATCCAGGACTTGTCGAAATGGCCGTCTGGGGTGAGCTTCATAGCGACCTTGATCATGGAAATTGAATTGTCGAGGTCGGCGATATCGACACGCTGCGTGAAACGCGCACGCAGTGCATCACCGAGACAGGCAAGCATCCAGGGCTTGTCGAAATGGCCGTCTGGTGTGAGGCTTACAGCATCCTGAATCATGGAAATCGAGTTGTCGATGTCCGCGACATCACCACGCTGTACAAAACGTACACGGAATGCGCCACAAAGGGAGGCAAGCATCCAGGGCTTGTCGAAATGGCCATCTGGAGTGAGCTTCACAGCGTCCCCGATTATGGACACCGACCTATCGAGGTCCGCTATGTCACCACGTTGTACAAAACGTACACGAAGTGCGTCTCCGAGGGAGGCAAGCATCCTGGACTTCTCGAAATGGCCGTCTGGAGTGAGTTCTACAGCATCCTCGATCATGAGAATTGAGCTGTCGAGGTCGGCGGTGGCGCCATGCCGTAGGAAACGTACACGGAGTACATCTCCGAGGGAAGCAAGCATCCAGGACTTATCGAAATGGCCAGCTGGGATGAGTTTCATAGCGTCCCCGATCATGGTGATTGATTTTTCGAGGTCTGCGACATCGCCACGGTGCACAAAACGTACAAGGAGTGGAGCACCAAGGGAGGCCAGTATCCGGGGTTTGTCGAAATGACCGTCTGCGCTGAGTTTCACAGCGTCCTCAATCACGGACATCGACCTATCGAGGTCCACTATGTCACCACGTTGTACAAAACGTACATGGAGTGCATCTCCAAGGTAGGCAAGCATCCTGGGCTTCTCGAAATGGCCGTCTGGAGTGAGTTCTACAGCATCCTCGATCATGAGAATTGAGCGGTCGAGGTCGGCGGCATCCCCATTTCGTACAAAACGTACATGGAGTGTGTTACCAAGGGAAGCAAGCATCCTCGGCTTATCAAAATGGCCATCCGGGGTGAGTTTCATAGCGTCCGCGATCATTGAGATGGACTTTTCAAGGTCTGCGACGTCGCCACGGTGTACAAAACGTACACGGAGTGCGTCACCAAGGGAGGACAGCATCCAGGGCTTGTCAAAATGGCCGTCTGGAATGAGTTTCACAGCGCCCTCAATCATGGAAATCGACCTATCGAGGTCCGCTATGTCACCCCGCTGTACGAAACGTACGCAGAGTGCATCACCAAGGGAGGCAAGCACCCAGGGCTTGTCGAAATGACCGTCTGAAACGAGCTCCAGGGTTTCCTCCGTCACTGTGATCGACTTGCTAAGATGATCAAAGTACCCCGTTATCTTGAAACGTTTGAGCAGCGCAATGCTGAGGTTGATCAATTGGCATGGCCTATCGAAGTGCCAGTCTGAAGGCGTTCGAGCAAAACGATCCACCTCTGAGACCCACTCGTTGAATTCAGCCAATTCTTCAGACCCCCAAGCCCGGTACCGTTTGAGTGTTTGGGTGACGAGATTCGCAGCTCGGTATTCATGGCGGTTTTCATGGCAGATCTTTTTAATCTCAGTCACAAGCCTCTCGATCTCGACTTCATTTGCGACGGATGCCTCACACTGCAGTTTCCCATGTCGGATAGAGAGAGCCTGTGCGAGGTGGAGCAGTGTCCCGGGACGATCTGGGTGGCAATCGCGACGCAGCTCGAGTGCTTTGCGATAAAAACCAATGGCCATATCGAGGTCAGATATTGTACCATCAATCTGAGCCTTTATGAAGCTTGCCGTTGCATGATTGAAGAGTGCAGCGGCGCGGTATTCATGATTGAGAGGACAAAGGCTCAATGCCAGTTCGAAGTATCCAACACTTTCAAGCAACTTTTCTGTCCCTTTGCCTCTGTAATAGTGGAGAAGTTCCTCGTGGCCTTTGTTTGTTACTTCTGCTTCAATGGACAAACTGTCCTCGCGCCACAACTAAGCGGGCCTCATTAACAACATGAACATGCAATGAATCTAGTGCTCTCACATTGCTGCATTCAGGGGCCAAATCAGAGACAGACTCAAGCCATCGTTCTTCGAGAGTAATAAGCAACGAAGGGCAGCGAGAAGTATCAGTATCGTTCTCTTCACTCTCGCTGGACAGAACTGTACCGGTGTTGAGTAAGTACTGCATAAACACTAAAAATTTGACACATACAGTATGTGCTCTTACCCTCAGCCAAATTACCCACATTTGTTTCCAACACGCAGAGCTTTTCACCACTTCCAAGCATTGACTCGAACTCAAAAGAAGCAATGATCAAGAATTGAACTTTGGCTATTGGGTCCATAGGCCTAAATTACCATAAACAGTGAGAAGAAAGAAGTAAGAGATCACTTACAACATAGTCTCACAGTCCCACTCAATAATTCTATCACAGAGTGAAGCCGGTTTGCATTTACTCCTTCTTGTTGTATCATTTGACTGGATAATAACATAAAAGCCAACAGGCATGCGCCTTAGACGAGTAAAAATGTTCTCCACTCGCATGCCTGTAACACAGTTGTCTTCTTCTTCTACATGGACATGAGTGGTACATACATGTGATGGCGAACTGCCGAATTGCGCAGGGAACAGTAGGAATGGAAAATGTCTTGGTAGAGAGTACCAAGTTGCACAGGCTATTGACTTTGTTGGGCTGTTCACTGTTGATGCAACTTATTAACATCCCAAAGTTTAAGCAAATAAGAAACCCACGCCTTTCTCCGGAGATAGACCACATCTGGCAAATATCAGAAATGGGTGATAATTATTGCAATGAAAACACTTGCTGTCTGGATTCGAGTCATCCGTGTATTTTTCTTCCAAGAATGCCCGGAAACATCCTTCATCTACCATGTCTTCGTGAAATAACTCATCCTGGAAGTATGGTTAAGTTGTGGGGACAAACAGTGGCATAGGAACTAAACCTTTTCAAGCATGTTGAGCCACTCACTATCATGAGTAATGGCTACCAGAGCATTGGGATTCTTCAAGTAGTTGAAAATTCAGTATACATATAATAGTGTATGAAAACTGTGCCAACCTTGTCCAGTAGGTAGTGGTTGATGGTATCAGCTGGGTGAAAAGGCTGGGGGATTCCTCAACTATTGTCCAGTATTCAGCCATTGTAGCAAAGAGACTTACTTGAGATAATGCAGGAACATCTTTGACATGTACCCACAACTTGGGCAAAATTACAGCTGCTATCCACTGCCAAAAGGGAGCCAAGCTGGCTAGCAAGAAGATCCTCAATTCAGACCAGATACTTCTCGAGTGAATTGACAGCTTTTTAACTAGAACATGGTTACCTCGACCCCTCACTTCAATCTTGAAACCTGATATGAACACAGCTTGATTTTCGTTCTGGTTTGCCCCACTATCGCGATGATCACATCCGGAGTGCCATTTGTATCCTCCAGTGCCATTACGTTCCAAAATGACCTGTCCAACAGGCCCGACATCATGGAATGAGGCAAGACGCCAAGAATTCGATTTATAGAATCCGGTAATTAGATAGAGGGAATTGCGATTAGCGGATTGACACCAGTCGTATGCGTGTTCCTCCGCTAGCCTGCGAAACTCCTTCTCCTGGTTCTCATTGAGGTATTGGCGTACAGCGCCCGATGGAAGGGCAAGGATAGCACCTGATGAAGAATACGACTTAAATCTGTGAAGTGCAGTTACGATATTGAGTCAGTATTATTGCCCATCTCCAAATGTTGATATAGATATAAAACTACCTTTGGATATGTTTCAAGTCATTATCGGGAAAGTCATCGGGAGAGCCCCGAACACCATGGCAAATCATACGATCAAAAGGTAATGCATTAGGAAGACGAGAGACTTCATCCAGTTTGAACATAGTCAGTCCGACAAGGCGGTGGAGACCGGGCCGGCGAATGTGTAGGTCGTGATCTGGGGGAAAACATATGTTGAATAGGACTTCAAACACGCCATCATTGTCAACATAGCCAACATCCCCGATGTGGAGCCCATGTTCTGCATAGGATAATGGGAGGCCAGGCTTGGGTTCTGGAAACCGCAAAGGGTACCCATATGATTGTCGCAAGTTTTTTGCATATAGATTTTGTAGGGAGTCCGAGTCGGCCATTACACTTGAATGTTGGTGGTGCGCACTGCGGACAACTGAAACATGCCGTGGGTTTGGCTTGACTTCAGCGCCGACAAACATATCACAACATGCGGCGGCCGCAAGGCAACAAATTCTTCAAGATGACGCTCTGAGTCGTCCCAACGGCTATGCAGCAGTGCCACGAAGTCCGCCACCAATATCTAGAGTTGTTGAAACGAATTTTGGCACTGGCAATTTCTCAAGGACACCCTGGAATTTATCTACAACAAACGACGCCATTATACAGTCCACAGGACACCTTCTCAGTTCAACTGTACTTGTATTGTGGTCTATCAGCTCGGAAATGTCGACCACCTGCCAGATACTGCGCCGCTTATCGGACTGTCATAGAATTCTCCGGTCATCATTTTCGATTTTACCACTCCCTCTCTCTGAGACACAATCCTCGAGCATAGCTTCAATGGATAATCTAGATTCTGCTCGACTTTTGTCGAGTTTAATGCTGTCTGGATCGTGGCTCGTGAGCGACGGGATACATATATGACAAACCACATCCCCGCCTAAGGCCTTGACGAGCGCTCTGCCGTTAATATCCCACCATTTCTCCATCAGATCTTGTGATTCGAAGTCGGTGACGACCACAGCGACCGGGGATTGCCCCTTGCAAAGGGTCTTTTCAACTAGCCTATAAGTCCTCAGCTCTTCCGGAGTGAGCTTGCTGAATCTCTTGCAAAATACGAGCAGATCAACGCCACCCTTTCCAGACGAGTCACGAATGAACCGATGGGCGTTCCGTAAAGTTTCTGTCCCCACATCGCTGTCAATATGAACATCGTCGACGCCCATGATGTCCCGGATGCGGAACTGTTACAGCCCCGTGCTAATCAGGTATGCACAGGTATAGGTGATTGCGCCACGACTGGTCTCCACCACCGGATGTCCCGTGATGAGATTGATGATTGAGTTCATTCCTGCCCTTGTTTCGCCAAAAAAAACAACATCGTATGGGCATAGAGGTTTACTGAACTTCTCCACTAGTCCCATAGCCTCGGATTTTCTCAGCGCACAATAGGTAGCGAGGTTGGAAGAGGCTGTGGTATAAGACGAGAGATCGAAGTGCAGGGAAGCGGGGGGATACTAGTGGCGTAGGTTTGCAAAAGTTCTTTCAATGCATCTTTCGATTGATCGCAACCAGTCGAATCAGTGGTGATACATGTATGTGGAATAGATTGAACGGAGATGCCGGTTCGTTGAGTGATGTCGTGTATATTGCGTTCCCACCACTGTTCGTCGGATGTGTCAAAGTGGGTCACAATGAAAGCTATCGGGGCACGACCACCACAGAAAAAATAGTTGATCAGCCAATAGAGGCGACCAAGGGAGGGGGAGATGGCATCTTTGTTCACGCAAAGAATGAGACTGATACCATCGGGGAGGTTTTGTAGGACTGCATGGGCATGTTCGTAAGGTAAAAGATGACTAGTGAGACCCTCTTGCTCAAAGAATCCCATTATATCCCACAATCAAAACTGCCTTCCATTGACACAAATTGGGTACCAACTAGGTCGCTCAGTGCAGGGTTCCTGACTCGAGGATTCCAGTACGATCGGTTCCTCAGCAAGAAGATTGATGATCGAGCTCTTCCCGGACCCGAGAGCACCAAATAGGACGACGTGAATACTACGATCAGGTGTTAGGACTTGACAAAGAAGTCATACATTAGCTTACGTGCGCAATAGTAACCGCTCAAGTGTGTCCGTACAGAACGACCATACCTCTTGGGCTGATGATCGACTTCCTGGATCTCGCGGGGACCAACATTGCTCAATGTAGTTATAAACGGGGTCCGGTATATCTGGTCTGGTCGGGCGTGGCGGATTCTGGAACTCTTTTAATCTCCTTTCGGCCTCTCCTCTGTGTTGTCATGGATATTGTGCTGAAAGGATCTGGAGGGCCAATTGAGCTGAGGATGGAAACAGAGGAATGATAGAAGACAACGTACAAAGAGGATAACACTACCGAGAGAGTAAATGTCGTTCTGAAGCGTGGCCTCAGGCTTGAGATTTGGATATAATCCAAGGTATGATAGTTCTGGTGCAGCCCATAACATTGCACTAGTACGTATGGAACTGGTGTAAAGGTAAGCCAGTTGGTCCGTCAGTCGGCGGAGAGCCTGGGACAATCCGAGATCGGTGAGGCATGGCACAAGACCATCATTGATCAAAATATTAGCCCATGGTACAATAAATCCGATAGGTTGGCACTATAATCAGGTAACATAACCCACAGGATGTAAATCTCCATGAATAATGCCTTTTGAGTGGACTATGAGGGCTTGTCATACGAAAGTCACAACATCCAAAGTGGGTGAACCTACGATATTCTAGCCCCGCAACGGTTCCTTTAATCTATGATGCTAACCGGCTATTTGCAATCTGGGGCCAAGAGCTTATACTCACAAGTTGAGCCTGACCACGAAGGGAAAGTCTGCTTCCAGATTGTTTGACATAGTCATTGAGCGTTTCATTCGTCATCCACGCCGAAACTAAACAGGGATACAGGGACCCGAAGACTGTGTTGGATGCTACCCCCAAGAGTGGGACAATGTTGGGATGCTCTAATCTCTTCCATATTCCAAACGCAAGTCTCACTTTCTAGATTCGCACTGGAGGTGATCAGAACGCAAAGCTAAACGTATTCATGAGCTCACCCGCGCGAAGTCCTCCTTCTCGGCTGGGCTGAAATCAGCAGGCAAGAAAAAAGCCTTGACTGCGACCTAAAGACATGGATATATGCGGAACCTTTGCAATCTGAGTGCAAACATATTAACCTTCGCGTTATCTCCATATGAACAACGATACACGACACTTGAACTGCCGGTCGCAGAAATAAGTTTGGTATCCAGCTGAAGCATGCCAGTGACATCTTGCAGTTCGGAAGGGTCAATTTTGAGACGTGTGTCCGTTGTGCTGCAGAGACGCGTGTCACAATAAAAGTGGATGACGAGGATGACGACATGCCATCTTTCCTGGAGCATGATGGGTATCAATTGTAAAAGTGTACCCGGGAGCTAAAATCGAGTCTTCCAATTTACTTGTCCTGGCAGGAGGATGCCGCTGTAGCAGTGCGTGCCGTTTTGTATAAGGCCGAGAGGTGATCATAATTCACTACTTTACTGAGGCTGAAAGGAAGATGCCGAGAGTCGCGCTCGTTTCCCTTCCCCATTCAAGGCTCACTGTGACAGTGTGCCTATCTAGCGCCCTAGTACGTTACTACCGTAGGCATGACGCCGGTGAGGTTTGATGCTATCCAAGTTTATAATTCATCGACAGAAATATCTGGGGCTCAAAGATTGACAGTCTGCACAAAATCTTACAAGAGAACGCCATGTCAAATGCATTAATGATACAGCGCACAGGAAATGGGATCGTTTGCCTTTCTGTTTTTTATTCGTCCCTGTCGCACGTACAAGACCCTGACTGTTTTTCTTTCGGCACTATTGTGATGCTATCTCAAGTGCACAATCAAAGTGGATTATGAAGAAACTGTTTGGGCACACCATGTACGATGTGGATGCACGCAATTTTCCTACCTTCCTAGCTCTGGATAAAGAGAACACAACCTCACTGTCTGGTTATCCTCTCCACAGGTACTGGTCAGATGGTGAGTTGCACGATTAACGACAGTCAGCTCTGAGGAGAATTCACATTCGCTCATTTCATAGTCGGCATTATCTTCGAACGATGGATGGGTTCTGTGGATTCCCGTGGACTATACCATCAAGCGCATCGTCGAACTTGTCGAGCTCCTCACATACCCCACTGTGTCCATGTTTACACCCTGTGGGGGCCAACTTGCGTACCCCTATCATCCCCACCACCCTCTATGCTGCGCATCTTGGCCCCAAACTCCCATGATACAACTGATTCAAAGCCCTCCGTGTGAGCAACATGAAACATGTCTAAAGTTGTGCTAAAGTAAGTATGTCTTAATGTAAATGTGATTCTACGTAATTCTCTCATTTCGAGCCATGAAATCATCCGACATGGTACAGCTGATGCATCTCGAAACGGCATCTCCTGTATGCATCCGGATATCGCTGACAAGAACCCTCCACTTCGTGGGAGTCGGGGTTCTCCATCCCACTACTCTTGCCCCGCCATCTGCAAGATTTCCCGCCGCGCAGTATGCAAGGGTTTCCATCCCGTCACTTGGCAAGATCTCCTGCCTCACCATTTGAAAGACCTCTTGTCCTGCCGCTCGCAAGATCTTCCATTCCGGCGTTCACAGGACCTTCTGTCCCGCCACCTGCAAGACCCTGTCACAAGACCCCCAAATAAGAAAGGTCGGCAAAGGCGCAGGGACAAGTGACGCCGTACGCCGTACAAATGAGCGCGGAGATGCATCGTCTGCGTGTGCAAATGGCATCAGGACGAGGCATGGGTGAGCCCGTGAGCGTGTGATGAGGCAAGGGTAAGGGACAGGGGGACGAGCGACTGCGCACGAGCGGGCATGTTCGTGCTCGCATTGCACAAATGACAGGTGCCAGTGAAACCTTGAGAGTGGGAGGGTTGCAAGTGACGCAAGGATGAGGCAGGTAAGGTCCAACTGACCGTGTCGTACCCGCCTACCGGATAATGGGTGGGCGCGCCGAGGGTGCGCGGAGGGGGTTCGTGCGAATCGCAGACTCATGTCGTCGACGGCTCTGGATGCGGAGGCCCAAGCTCATGGCCCAGGGCGATTCAATCCTAGATCTGATTCTATCCTCCCCGCCATCACATAAACAAAGATAGGTTATAACTGTTCAAGTCACTACAAACGTGTATCTGGCGCTACGCGGGTCGTGCTCCCAGGTCTCGCGCAGACCACCTGCCTCAGGACGGCAAGTGAGAAAGAATGACACCATATACAATAGATATCCGTCCTGCATTTGTACATGTCTACCAAAGGGCTCGAGCACCTCTAAGGGCAATAAACGAGGTTGCCAAAAATACAAAAAAAACAAGCACATAAGAAGAGTCAACCTCTGGAGGTGTATCTATTGGGCTGCGTAGATGAGCCTCAGGACTCCGCAAGGAAATTAGACTCTGACTTACTTCTGTAGCAATAGTATTTGTAGTTTATCTTTAGAGAACGATAATACTTCGTTGGCTGATGGCCGACTCCCCGGAGTCCGTGGGGACCAACATTGCTCAATGAAGTTCCAAACACCGTTCGGCATATCCACAGCCGGGCGTGATGGATTCTGAAATTTCTTCAATTTTTCCTCGGCCTCTCCTATATTTTTCCAGGGAATTTTCCCTGAAAGGATCTGTACGTCCAATCAAAGACTCGGAGTTTAAGAATGAAAGTCGAGGAATGACAACAGAAAACGTACAAAGAAGAAGATACTACCAAGAGGATAAATGTCGCTCCGCAGCGTGGTCCGAAGCTCGCAATGCGGGTACAAACCTGGGTGCAGTAGTTCTGGTGCAGCCCACAATATTGCGCCAGGACGAACAGAACTAGCACAGAGGTGAGCCGATCGCTCCGGCTGTCGGGAGAGAGCTTGAGACAATCCGAAGTCGGTGAGGCGCGGGATATGATTGTCATCAAACAAAATATTGCCCTACAAACTTCACCGTAAATTCAACATCAAAATGAAGGGATATAACCCATGGGGTGTAAATCTCCGTGAACAATATCTTGTGAGTGCACTGCCAACGAATGCCATGTAAGAGTCAAGTCCGAGTCAGTCAACAATAGCCAAGTCGGCAGACGTACGATATTCTAGTCCGGCAGCCAGTCCTCTGATCTGCAATATCAACCAGTCATTCGCAAGCCGGGAATAAACGACTTATACTCACGAGTCGGATACGCTCAAGAGCTGAAAGCTCGGTACCATGTTGTTGAATGTACTCGGAGAGCGTTCCATTTGTCATCCACATCGTAACTAAGCAAGGAAATTCGGATCCAAAGTCCTTGCTAAAAGCTGTCCCTAGAAACGGGACAATGTTGGGATGTTCTAATCCCTTCCATGTTCCACGGTCGTGTCGTATTTTCTATTTACACCGAAGTGAACAAAACACAAGGCAGAATATTGACAGACCCACATCCTGGAATTCATCTTTTTCGGTACGGTCAAGGGCAGAAGGGAGGACAATGGCCTTCACTGCGACCTGCACAACCTGAACACACAGAATTCTCAAGTGATGTTTGAGTGTAAATATAGATATGCTGACCTTGTTGTCCAATTTACACGAGCAACGATACACAATGTTTAGAACATTGGTGGTTGCAACAATAGGTTTGTTTGTCAGATTAAGTTCGCCAGTGAGGTCTAGTGCATCAGACTCTAGACATGTATTTATTGAGCTGCATGAATAAGCGTCAGGGCTTCGCAAGGAAATCAGACCTCGACTTACTTTGGCAGTAGCAGTAGTCGTAGCCTATCCTTAGAGAACGACAATACTTCGTTGGCTGATGGCCGGCTTCCTGGATTTTTGGGGGACCAACATTGCTTGATGAAGTTCCAAATGCCGTTCGGCATACCCACAAGTGGGCGAGATGGGTTCTGAAATTTCTTCAAATTTTCTTCGGCCTCTCCTGAACTTTTCCAAGGAATTTGCCCTGAAAGGATCTGCACGTAATCAAGGACCCGGAGATTAATGATGAAAGTTGAGGCATAACAACAGAAACGTACAAAGAAGAAGATACTCCCAAGAGAATAGATGTCGCTCTGCAGCGTAGTCTGAAACTCGAGATGCGGGTACAAATGCGGGTGCAGTAATTCGGGTGCAGCCCACAACACTGCGCCAGGACGAACAGAAGTAGTACGAAGGTAAGCCAATCGCTCTGGCTGTGCGAAGAGAACTTGAGACAATCCGAAGTCGGTGAGGCGTGGGATATGCTGGTCATCAATCAAAATATTGCCCTACAAACTTTACGATAAATTTAACGTGTCATAATGAGTGATACAACCCACAGGGTGTAAGTCTCCGTGAACAATGTCTTTCGAGTGCACTGCGAGGGATCTCGTAAAAGTCGCAATGACAAAGTTAGTAAACATACGGTATTCTAGTCCGGCAGCCGATCCTTTGATCTGTAACAATGGTCGGTCATTCGCAAACTGGGAATAAATGGCTCATACTCACAAATCGGATACGTTCAAAAGGTGAAAGCTCGGTGCTACGCTTTTGAATATACTCGAAGAGTGTCCCATTTGTCATCCATGTCGACACTAAGCAAGGGAATTGCGATCCAAAGACTTCGCCTGAGACAGTCCCCAGAAACTGAACAATGTTGGGATGATTTAGTCGCCTCCATATTCCACGCTCACGTTGTATTTTCTATATCCACATTGAAAGTGAACAAAACACTGTCAACAGAATATGGTCATAAATTCACCTGCTGAAACCTGTTGCCTTCATCGATTGGGCTGACGGTCTGAGAAGGGAAGATAAATGCCTTCACTGCAAACTGGGCAACCTGAACACACAGAGTAAAACAGTTGATGAAGTTACAAACATAAGTGTCCTCACCTCATTCGAGTCCAGTTTGCAATGGCAGCGAAATACGACACTGAATTCAGTAGTTGTCGCAATAAGTTTGTTTGTCAGATCAAGTTTGTTGGTGAGATCTAGCGGGTCAGAGGGATTAACTCCCTCCATCTCATATGACATCGGGGACATCACAGAGGACTGCGGAAGGTAAGGTCGTGCGCTCGAGAAGATTTTCGGTTCGAGTGGGCAGCACGCGGCGGGGATGGGGGCAGTACTGTATTTATTAAAACGACCTCCAGGGCGCCTGTCGTACAGCAAGTAGCCCTTAGAAGATAGGCGATATTCATATTCATATTAGGGGATCTTACTCTCAATACTAAGTGGTTATATGTGGGCATCAGTGTTATCAAAGTGCTCGACATACTGGGACGGTGACGGTGACAAGGACAGCGCGACCCGAAGACTGCAATCTAACTTGGTTAGTAACAGATATGGCCACCAAAAGTGCCTTGGCGTTTGGAATAACACAGTGGCACAATCTATCTTACTTAATTATGTACGACATTCAAATCTGGTATGGTCATACCCTCACATAGAACATCTGTAGAGATGTACCTGCTTTGCGGCCCAAACATATGTACTTGTCCCATGAGTGAGACATCCCCCCTAAAAACAGGCTGTCTATAGGCGAAGATCATAGACAGGCAAGCATATACAGATAACCCTGTTGAAGAGTTGCACCAAACTTGGAACATACAGTCAACTCAGATAACCCATACCCGAAATAGCCCAACGATTGGTAATCTATGTTTTTTTTTGAGTTCCCAATCTGCGAGTTGCCATTGGCACATCTTGTTCGTAATCCACAACCCCTGATAAGCCATAGCCCTGGGCTGTTCCCGACAGGTTTATTTGGGGGCTGACTGTATAATAAATTACAACATAACTTATTTCTTAAAACGACATCGACTCCGAGACGCCACTCACCAGCTTTTCCTAAGCGCTCATTGAGCAGCCTGTTCTGGGTTGGTTCAGGTCAAGATTACGAATATACTTTAACAGGCTTGATGCGTGAGTTGGGGGCGTCCAGTAGCCAATCGGAACTCATGAAATGGCCAAAAATTTCTCGCTTGTGTTACGTTATAAGACCGTTTTGCAGATGCTCGCAGCTGAGCCCGTCTGTCAACAGTCATGTTATTTATAGAGACGGTTCCTTGCTGAGTGGCGCGCATTGCCGGCAGGAACCTTGTTTAACGGACATTACTATCTCTTACCCCCAGTTCGGCACTGTACAAAATATATTCTGTCATTTTATGGTATATATGTTAGTTTGTACACTTTACATACTTGTGGAACGAGCAAAAATAATGCAGTACAGTAGTTTTTGAGATCGTGTCTTGGCCTCTGTCACACCAATTGTCACTCGCCGAGCACTTGCCGAAGCGATGTTTGAAACATGTAGCTCTGCCGAGTGCGCGATGCGACGCAATCATTGAACAAGTAGTGTGTCACCAGATGCGTCGCCGGCGATGGTGGGCCGTCGAAGGCAGCGAGCTCCCACTGGTCACCAACTCGGACTCATCATGCACCGGATTCACTGGCAGGCTCCTTAACAGGCAGTTTTACCAATGAATTACCATGTCTCATACTCACATTCCTTACTATCCCCTACCCTCGAGTCAGCAGTTACAAATGTCACGAAATGCCACGGGTCATCACACCACCTGGTTCAGACTCCGTCCAAATTTGATGTAGACAAGTTGATTACATGAGTAGTCTAGTACCAGCTACAAGCAATGCAATGTATCTATTGTATCGAATTAAAAGGGCATCTGCCTTGGATCATATGAGCTATGTGCACAGTAATTCCTGTGTGAGGAAGCATGGGGTAAGAAGATCAAAGGAGTGTTATGCGACATATTTAGAATGTGAGGAATATGAAAATAAGACATGGGATCACTCGTGACTTAAGTTACTCAACGACGAGAAGAAATGTGGCGTGTGATGGTTCGGCGAGGTCGGGTTAAGGGAGGAGTCTGTCAAGGACGACCTAGAGCTACATGGCCTGCCATTACCAGCGACCACGTTCTGTAACGCGTGATTAATTGATTATTGGTGAATGAACGTGTCTCGACGCGTCAGGCAGGTAACCAAAATTGAAGCTCCACTTCGGCAGATGCTCGGCGAGTGACAATACCGTGACAAAACACAGCTTCACGATCTCAAGAGCTACTGTATATTTTTTCTTCGTTTAACTTTGGAGGCGTAGGTATAGCATAGGAACCAATATTTGTGAGCTAAGGTAGTCTAAGTGTTATGTGTTTACTGGGGTGCCGACTTGGGGGTAGGGGATAGTATGCCTTAGAAATGTCGCACCCTTGTATTAATTATCCTCCATATAGCTCCTACAGTTCCGGGCAGATGCCCATTAATTAGGCACAATACCACGTAAATTCACTAAGTAGTATTACTCAGCTTACAGTAATCAGCAAAGTTGTTTGCTGTACGTCAGAACGGCCGGAGTTTGAACCAAGAGTGACATCCTGTGCGAATTTGTGGCACCGAACTGGGGGTAACAGATAGTAACTTACGTAATGTGTCATTTACGTGACTCGGACTCCGGAAACCCATTTGCCAGCCCTTACTTGGTCGACCCTTAACGAGTAGTATTACAGTCGACTAACGAGTTGGTAGTACTCAATCAGACTGTCATTGAGTCTGTGACTCAGATGGATTGGGAAATCAGTGTCAATGAGAATGACAACGACCATGATGCGGGTGCCACTCGAAACAACAACTTCAGTTGGAACGAAGTACTTCACGCAATCTTAGTCTTATAATGATATGTCAAGGTTTTTGCCACTGATGACCCACACACCCACAAGTTTGAGCCAATAACCATCAGGCTCGTTTGAGAATTTGAAGAGGACTCGGGTCACAAAGCTGACTGATCATTTTATTGTAGTCATATTCTGCATAGTAACGACCAGAACAAATGTATATAGGCAGATTTCAACAAACGGAATCATCGACGGTCCATCTCGTTCACAACCCATACTCCCAATAACCCAAGGTCGTTCCCGACAGGTTGTGTGATTTGAGAATTGGCTGTATATAGGTCCTGCTTTCCTGCGCACCTCCCTCGCCTCCTTCTCCCCCACCTGCCTCACTGTCACGGTGTTGCGTGCTCAGCATTTCCTTCTCCCCCATGCCTTTACCTTCGTTGCCGTCACTCTAGTCTGATAACTTTACTGTGTTTTGCCATTTCCAGCCTGGGGCCTGCAATGGCACTCACATTGATCTTTACTTGCTGAGTGCTCCTTCGAGGGTGTTGTGGGCGAACAATAGTAGTGCGTTATTCTTGCTCCTGGTGTTCTTGCTACCTTTGTGTGAAACTTAACGAAATGCATAGTTTGTGTATTATTATGAGTGCTATTGAAGGGCGTATTCCTACATGCCGTTGATGACAGCGCTCTACACACAAGAGTATGGTTTATTTATTTTGGCACTACAGTTGCTGATGCAAGCGAGAGTTGGCCGCCTGCACGCCCTAACTGGGTACACGGTGCATGGACCCGCTTGAGTCCATGTGCATGTCAGCGCTCGTGGTCGCATCAACGACCGCCCGCGTCGGGCACCGCATCAATTTATGTGATGTATATGCCTAACGCGTCGCACGTAACATAGTTGTTATCGCCCGTGTCAAATAAATAGTCTGTGCCCCAACGATCCGTGATGGGTGACTCACCTGTGTCTGCGTTTGAACGCGCGCGGGTGCGTGTCTGCGCCATATCAGTTGTAAAACGGGTGCGCTGCGTTGACGGGACCAACGGGGGTGGCTGCAGATGCGGAAACGCCGTTGGGCATGTGCGTGCGTCCGTGATCGATAGGGGTGAGGCGCGAGGCGCCCAAGTCGAGGGATGCCTCAGGAGGGGCGTCACCCCGTGTACCACACCGGGTGGGCGGAAGAGGCATCCGGGGTCGGGGGAACATGCTCATGGGGCGTCGCCTCGTGTTTCATGCGTCTGGTGGGACACCACCACATGGTCTATATGCTGGACGGATGAAATGGGCGCAGTGGCGCTGCTGTGTCTTGTAAGCTGGGCGAATGCCTGGCGTGCGTTTTTAAATCCCCGGGTGGCGTGTCGCGCGGCAACGACTCCGTGGGGGGGTGGGCGCAGGGATCGACAACTTGTGGCGCTAGCGGGAGCCGTTCGGCTGCAGGTGAGGCGGCGGTGTCGTCGTTTGAGTTGGGCAACGCGGCGGGTGAACACGGAGGACGGTTGAACGAGAAACGAGTTGGAGGACGCGAGAGAGGCGGTTAATTTGAACGCGATGATGCTGACTATCATAACAAACAGCGCGAGGAGAATATGCTGGGAGATGTCGGCAATGCTGAGAGTGAGTATGATGGCAATGGGAGAGTGGGAGGGAGTCACGTATATGATGGACTTGGGGAAGAGGGAAGACCGACTTGGGTGACAACGGATACCGATGCTGCCCATACGATGGCGAACTCATTGGCATCTGACCGGAAGAAGGGAAACTTCGGCGCGTTTTCGTCCTCCCGGTCTGGTTCTTTGGCAGTAGCGCCCTCATTCCACGGGACTGACATAATATTTGTCCAAGAACAAAAATGAGGGTATATACTATGTACTAGTGACCGAGGTCCTACTAACGTACAGTAGTAGACGCCGTGCACGGACCTTAATCTGGTTGAAGTTTGGGATCCGAATAATAGCCAAAATGATAATAGGTAACCGCGAACTCAATGTGCACTCACTCACGTGTGTCAATTACGTTGCTAAGTGAGCTGTCACGTGGGACATATTACGACCGTCATCGCCTTGCATCATTTAGACAAAATTGGGGACTTCTACCATGATGCTGCTTTATTATCACATCACATCAGAACTCCCCGAGCACACGCCTTTACTCTTCACATTGCTCTGCAGTGCTAGGGCCTCATGTCCCATGAGATGGAGTCCAGGTATACTATCAACTTTGTGTTTTGGTTTTTCTGATCGGCGTGCCCATGTAGCTCCAGAGATACACCTCTTGAAATCAATCTCTCCGATCTGGAAGATCTCGCTGGCGCGCTTGATCTAAAAAAAAAAAAAATAGCTGCAAGTACTAATTTAAGCGTTGTCTATCGTTGCTCGTGTAGATGGGACAATGAGGTTAGATTTGCACCCAAACTTCACCCGAGATTTCACCTACACTCTATGTTCAGGTTATCCAGGTCGCAGTAAAGGCCATTGTCCTCCCTTCTACTGTCCAAACGAATGAATTCCAGCAAGTGAGTCCATGACAATAGTCTATTTATGTCTTGTCCACTTACAGTATGAATCTAGAAAATACGACGTGAGGGTGGTATATGGCGGGGATTAAATCATCCCAACATTGTCCAGTTTTTGGGAATTGCTTCCGGAAAAGACTTTGGATCTGAATTTCCTTGCTTAGTTTCGATGTGGATGACAAATGGGACGCTCTTTGAGTATATTCAGCAGCATGAAACCGAGCCTCCACCCCTTGAATGTATTCGAGTTGTGAGCATGGGCCACTTTCTCCGAGGTTGCGAATGATCGATCAATGTTACAGATCAAAGGAACGGTTGCCGGACTAGAATATCGTATGTTTCCCAACTTAGCCGTTGTGACTATATATGATACCCTCTGCAGTGCATTCACAAGGCATTGTTCATGGGGACTTACACCCTGTGGGTTATATCGCCTCGTTATGATGTTGACCCGTTGCATTTATCATATTCAATGTAGGGCAATATTTTGATTGATGACAAGAACAATCCGTGCCTCACCAATTTCGGATTGTCTCAGGTTCTCTCTCCAGAACCGGAGAGCTTGGCTTACCTTTATACTAATTCCGTTCGTGCCGCCGCAGCGTTGTGGCCTGCACCCGAACTACTGCACCCCAATCTGTACCCGAGTCTCAAGTTTCAAGCCACGAAACAGAGCGACATTTATTGCCTTGGTAGTATCTTCTTCTTCGTACGCTGTCTTTTTCCAGACTATCCCTAATTCCATCCTTAACTTGTCGATCGGTTGTACAGGTCCTTTCAAAGAAATATCCTTGGAAAGACAGGGAACAGGCTGAAGAACAATTGAAGGAATTCCAGAATCCATCACGCCCACCTGCGGGTATTCCGGACGATGTTTGGAGCTTCATTGAGCAATGTTGGTCTCCGCGAGATCCGCAAAGTCGGCCATCAGCGAAAGGAGTTTTGTCATTTTGGGAATCAAGGGATTCATCCTCCGCCGAAGATGATGCATCACTATATGATGACCGTCAATAATCTTGGGGACTGCAATCACTCAAGCCAGTCGGGGAGCAGATCATCCAGAGACTTCCCCAGCTGCCCAACTCAACAGAATATAAGGAATGTATATATCAAGAGAGAGATTTGTGCTGAAGATCCTACTATCCATGTGTTCATAGCAGATTAGTGAAGTGGTAGACCAAATGATCCACGAATTGATTGATTGAACTACTCTGCTAAGCTACTGTACTATCGGCTTTGCGGAATCAGTGCAATCCAAGCCCAAATTGGTGTTGGGCAAAACAAGGTCAATAATTTTGTCCAATATATATGGCCATCCCTTATATCAAACTGTATTGTGGCGATCTCTCCGACAGCACCAATCTCTTGTAGTATAGAGTCCTTGCTCCTTGAAGTGCTCTCTATCGTAGAGGTGTGCAGTCTCGATGTGCAGTCTCACGGTCAAAGTCTGTCCAATCATTTTGGAATGATCCAGCACAGCCTGAAAGATCCAAGAGAGCAAAGCCGCATCTATATCTTGGTAACCCGCACCCAACCACGGCTAAGAGGATGGTCACCGAATCAAATTTTTATGCGTTCCCACGCAGTGGATTTCACTGGCTGGAGTCCGATGTCAACGTCAAGATCAAGTATTATTTTATCGATTTCTGCCTATTCACGCAAATTTCCCAGCTGGAGAACGGAGGTGCCTCGTTACCGCAGAGTTGGGTCGAATACGAGCTCCCGATAAAATTTCCGGGTTGGCCTACGACCCCTTCAAACAAAGATTGTAATCTATAGGCATACGTCTCCGGGACCTCTAGGTGCTCATATGTTCAGCAGGGCATAGTACATTTCTGCACAATCATTCTGCGAGAAATAGTAGTTCACTGCAACACTTGCGGAGCTTGTCAAGGTTAGCTTGAAGCCCCTTATGAGCGACCCAAGCTACAGGTGGTTGAATGGCGCCCAATACTCTCCGCGAATGCCTCTTAAAACAAACGGACCTCCTTGGTCTTGTTAGAGATGGCCTCAGCACCCAGGGATTGTAATGAACTATGATGTCATGTTGTGCCAAGCACTTGAGTTCGGTCAACCCTTGAAAGTCATCACCGTCCATCGCGATAACCGACAAAGAATGGAGCATCCTCAATTACACCAGAGCTCTACCACCGATGACAAATACGAAGATATCAATGCCAAGATCAATAACAACGAGGTAGTTTCTGCACTGAGGACAGTCTATCCAGATGAGCTGCCTGCTGGCATGGCTTGTGCCACGATTCTTGTTCACATTGTAATGGAGTCGGAGGGCCTACTGGACCCGCGCTTTCTCCACGCAAACACTATTCGCGAACTGCTCAATCAAAGGGACGATCTAAAGGGGACCCTCGGAAGTCCAGGTCGTTCACCGAATCTAGGTGAGCAGTCCAATTGATCAGCTACATTCGTCCGTTGGTTCCCTTAGGCCATCTCCGGGCTGCGGTGCCTTCCGAGTCTCCAAATGTGGATGAAGAATTGGAACAGGCTGCAAGGCAATGCAAGTTTTCAGTAGTTCAAACTGAGTAGCACATCAACTCCTCCCACAGCTGTACAAG
>JBBPLJ010000395.1:0-10014 GCA_038089715.1 Veloporphyrellus conicus
CCCTCCTATTCCTTCTCTTGACTCTGTTCGACCCCCGTCGGGATCTCTCATTAGTCGCAACATATTGATTCGTTACTCTAAGGCAGGCCCATCGGCAGTTTGGAACCGGGTTTTCGAACGCTTCAAATTCATTTATGTTTTGGTCGAACCTAAAAGATACTGTAACACTTTTTGGGATCGTTTAAGTACTCCTCAGTCAATGAGAGAGCTCGCTAAGTCTCGCTTAGTTACTGGAGAGTGAACGAACCACCGTTCGTTTCAGCTGTTTTGCAGATTAGTAAGTACACGGCACAAGGTCCATACTGATTCCCTAGAGCACGATGTGCGATTGGCAGCTATTTTATTGTAATCCCGCTCGGAGCTCTAGCCAATAGCGTAAGCTCTAGGGTTCAATCTCAGCCCCTATTACGCAACAGCTGCTGCGAATCCAGGCACACCGGGAGGCTTGCGACCACTGCCAACCAAGTATCTTAGCTGACAAGTATCGACCCGACGAGGCTATGCTACAGGTACTGACGCAGCCAGTCGCGCCCAGCAACACCTCCAAGTGCGGGGGCTGTCAGTCATAGTAGTAACTAGGCTACCTAACGAACATCCGTAACTGGCGTTTATGACACCCACGGTGGCAGTCCTCGACATGGTATAAATAACAAACCTGCGCATGAAGTGAGGCTAGAATCAATAATCCCATCCACTCCTGCAATGGACACTCTCAGCGTTGCGGACGGTACCACAGTCATCGCTGGCCCCGCGTCCATTGCCAATCGCAAAGAGTTCCTAGGGGAACGCTCAAGCGACGACCTCCCGCCCAAACCGTACTCAGTGCCCACCCACGAAGTGCTCAAAGCCAGGACTGTTGAATTTTCCAAGGCAGAATATGCGATCGAGGACAGACCATTCTTTGCTCCAATCGGCAGAGATGGCGTAACTGCTGCATTACAGAAGCTCGATAGGCAACTCCAAGCGGTTGGCAACCTCAAGTCATGCATGATGCCACACACCATGCTAATCCTTATTACGCTTTTTAGACCGGCAGAAGTAACCTGTTGTCCAAGAAGGTGGGCATTTCATTTCCCGTTTTGTGGCCTATATTCCTCATGTTATTACGTTGTTCAGCATCCTGTTTCATGGATTGGTCGTGAGGTTCTCCCAGGGAATATCGGCCTAATCAACCACGGAGGTCTCCCCAAGATATTGACCCGCCCTGGCCGCTATCCGGGTTTTCCTCTTCGCAATTGGTGGGCACGGAAATGGTGCGGAACACAGGGTCGTAAGTGCTGACTAGTTGATTTAAATTATATCGCTTCATTTTGGCTTTAGTATCAGACACCGCCATCGAATTCAATGGTTTGACCGTAGTCCAAGTTTCTCAGAACCAGGTGAGTCCGACCGTCCCAGAATTGGGCCCTTATATTGATCCGTTGCAGGCGGCAGTAGTGTCCGACCCACAGGTCAGGTTATAACCTAATTCTGGTCGTCTTCGTAAATTCATCAACGTTGAAACTATAGAACCGAATTTTTGTCGTTAAGAATTCCGGTTTCGTCGCGTATGCAGTAGAGGGTACATACGATGTACTTGGGGTAGTTGATCAGACGCACTTGTCAACACCCATTAAAGATCATGTGACGGGTGTCACCTTAGGCTGGTCAGTTAATTTTGCTCAGTTTTCTACGTGACCTAATTGCTATAAAGGACACACGAGGTCAAGATGAAGAGCCGCATCGGCACCGCAAAGGGTCAAGAATATGTCGTCGCACTCTTGTTTGTCGCCTTGGAGCTGCCGAAATCTGTTCACTTCACTGACATCTTTCCATGCAGCCTCAATATTCCTGCAAATAACTGTGCCATTCTTCAACGAGGAGATGACCTCGAGCTTCTTTCCGCTGGACAGCATTACATCACGAACCCAAATGTTACCTTACGTGGACTATACACTCTTGGGGAAAATCAACTTGAGATGCCGACGAAAGACATGTAAGTGTAGCAGGCAAGTAGTATTAACCGATACCTCAAACTTTCCTTGTACAGTTTTACAAGAGATCAAGTTCCTGTCGGTCTTCGTATATACCTTAAATGGCGAGTATTCTGGCTTGCTCTTTGCTTCTTCAATTACTTACCCTCCACAGGCAACTGGTTGAGCCTCTTAAAGTGAGGGCAGACTATATCCCCGTTGATATGCAGGTTCTTATATAGTGTGAAGCTTACAACTCATGGGTATTCTACACCGTATGATGCGCTTCGCGACAAAACTCAGTCAATTCTAACGCAAATAGTTGCGCATCGTACGTGATATTTACTTTCATACCACGAATTTAATTGATGTTTCAAATAGTCGACTATAGCTCGATGGTCAAACAACGTTCACTTGGGCCAGATAATCTTGAAGATGGAACAGACCCTTCATCTGCTTTCCTCGACGCTCTCCGGACTCGTGCAATGGATGAAATGCATGAAGCTGCACTAGAGTACGGAATCGTGTTGAAAGACCTTGGTGGGTTTCACCATCTTCGTCGTAATCGAGATACTCATGGAGTCATCAACAGCCGTCATCGACAGGCAATTCAAGGGTGAGATTGCATCCACCATGGACAAGCTCACTACTAGGGCGCTTCAGGCACAAGTCGAGGCCGCCGTAAGACCCTTTGCGTTCCTCGCCATTTCGTTAACTTGAGCCCGTCCACAGAATGTCGATAGGGAAAACTCGAACAAAGTGAAACAGGAAGAGGGAGCGTTGTCGGTTGCACGCATCAGGGCGCAAGCACGCAACGTATGTACCAAGGGATTTTATTGGGGAATGGCATCTCTGACGTGATGAATCCAAAGACACAAGCAGATTCTGAGGCTTACAGCATTATCGCAGCCGCAAAAGCCCAGGCAGAACGCACGAAGATCGAGGCTCTCGCACAAGCTGAAGCCATCCGCCTCACTGCTGAAGCAGAGGCAGAGGCGACTCGAACCAAATCCGCAGCGGACGCCACCGTCATAGACCAATTCGCGCGAGAAATGGGACTGAGACGAATCGAGGTTTCGCGCGTCCAGGCCTTTGGCAACAGAACAATATTTGTACCTTCCGATGGACCTGGGAACCAAATGGGCAGTGCAATGGCAATTGGTATGGCTGCAACGATGGGGGGCGATGCAGGAAAGCGATTGTCTGTGACTTAGGGTGAACGGAGAGGCAGGTAACTTTGCCACAAAGCATAAGTAAACACCATACTATCCAATGCCTTGTGTGCTATAATCCTTATGTCAATTGTGTTATATTGTACTAGTATGTATCTTCCTCGATATGTCCATGTCAAACCAGAAAGAGTCTGAGCGGGGGATTCGGCAAGCTGTGCAAACCACCTGAAATCAGTGCACTACTCTACAGGTGTGGGCAATCCTAGCAAGTCATTCCCGGTCAGAATCCCATGTGTTTCCCGTTTCAGAGATGTCTTGCAAGAAGTTGCAGCTTAGCACACGCAAGTCACGCTTACAGGCAGTCACATGTCACAACAGCCAGGAGGCTTTGAAAGCCACTTTGGGCTACTGCTCTACTTCCATCCTCAACGTTGACTACGACTCACTTTTTCCTCAACTTCTCGTTAGCTTCCTTACTACCGTATCCAGCACCGTAACTGCTCCAACCATCTACAATGAGGTCGAAATTCAAGGATGAACACCCCTTTGGTATGTTGTGTTCTCCCGCAGTCCTTGTGCTTACCCAAGTGGCGACTTGTAGAGAAACGCAAGCAAGAAGCAGAGCGTATCAGACAGAAGTATCCAGATCGTATCCCCGTGAGTATTTGTTGCCTGTGGAATGTATACTTCAGCCAACATTGCTTGAAATGTAGGTTATCTGTGAAAAGGCAGACCGGACGGATATCCCAACGATCGACAAGAAGAAGTATCTCGTGCCTTCAGTAGGCGTTCTTTTAGTGCCTAATGTGTACGATGAATGTCTGATTACTGCATGTTTCACAGGATCTGACTGTAGGCCAATTCGTCTATGTCATTCGGAAGCGCATCAAGCTTGCGCCAGAGAAAGCCATATTCATCTTTGTTGACGAAGTTCTTCCGCCGACAGCTGCACTTATGAGTGCCATATACGAAGAGCACAAGTCGGTCTTCCTACCCTGATATGATTTGCAATGGATCTAATCAGGGTACATCACAGGGACGAAGATAATTTCCTCTACGTCAGCTATTCGGGCGAGAATACGTTTGGAGAGGATGGGTGGATTGAACTATGAACATTTCTGGGGGTGCTACGATCTGTCGTTGCATGGAAGCTTCGATTTGATAGACCACCATTAGGCAACAAGCGTACCAGTCTCATATTTCCTCTCACGCCGCTTAATCCACCTTGCATACCCTCCTATGGCTTCGAATTTGCCTGCCTCTGTATTCTACTTTCTGGCACCGTCCAGTTTTGTCGTCCCTTTCACGTTCTTGCCATTTGTTTCGAATTACATGCAATGTGCGCTATCTTGTATATGGAGTAATTATTGAGCGCACGAAAGTATCTTTAATAATCTTCGCTGATTGTCGTTCCATCTTGACACTTGACACCCGACGTTGTACCGTGAACCCAACCCGCTCCCGATGAGGTTTCTGAGTTCTCGTCTCCATCGGGTATCGAGTATTGCTAACACCCGTAAGTACATCTCTGAGCCAATCTAGTCGGACGTCAGATCTATGCGACTGAATCATTCTTTTGGTGCAGCAATCTCATTCCATAAGGCCCTGTGATTTCCGATCATCAATATTAGCGTACCGTCGCCTTGAGAATCATATGCCATTCAAGTAATGATTAGATTTCATGCCACAGACTGCTACCTCGGTGATCGGTAGCGTGGCCGAGTTGGTCTAAGGCGTTGGATTTAAGAAATTTGAATCCCAATGGGCGCAAGTCCGCGCGAGTTCGAACCTCGCCGCTACCAAACGCTTTTTTGCTATTTTGTTCATCTTTTCCTTTCTCTCCCTTACAATATGCTGTAGTGACGGCTAATTCCGAGTGACTATGCAAATAAGCCTCTTATAAGTACTCCGACGATGCAAGAAAACAGTGTTCGCCACCATGTCAGAGTCGACAAAAAATTGGTGCAAGTGCTGACATAGCTAGGTACAAGTGTCTGTTCTTCACTGACTCGCAAGCGCTGAAGTGCTCGCTTCCCTAGTAACTCGTCCACACATCAACAGCGCTGCGACAGCATGACGTAACTTTGCATTTCACTTCAATGTAAGTGTATCAGTCTCAACGATACAAAAATCATGTGAATTGCTGCGAAATGCCGACATACCAACATGCTCTCTCACCTTGAAGTCATCAGCCATGTTCAGTTAGAAAAGCTATTGCCGATGAGCAATGTCGCAGCGACATAATGGACAACTACTCACCCCTTCGATACTGTCTTGTCCTCCGGGGCGTTGTCGCACTCTGATCATAGGATTGACTCAACACCAAAGACACAGTCGATAAGATGGCATTTACCTGCGCGTTGGGACGAACTGTTCTAGATCGTCGGAAAATATATTTCCGATAGAATCCTTCCCCCCTGGAGTGGTGCGAACGCGTCTGCAAACTCGAGCTCAATGCAGCCATTCCACAATGACACAGACTGGTCCGCTGACCGTGACGGCTGTGGATGGTGAGCGATGTCAGGCGTACGCTTATAGGCGGAAAGTGCCCACCTTCGGGGCATCGCCAGTGGCTGACAGTGCGGGTGCAGTAGACAGGGCATCATCAGGCGACTCTTCCCCGAGGAGTCGCTGGGTAGCACTATTAGTGGGCGACTGAACGGCCGATGTAGGGGATGTAGTCTCTGAGCAAGCAGTCAAAAGTCCGTTGGAGATGAATTAGCTATCCTCCATACCTTCAGTCGTCGTCTCCTCCGAGGCAGAGCTGGTGGTCATGTTCCCAAACTGCGCATAGCCTAGAAATGCGATCCATTACGAGTGACTCGGCCGCGAAGGGACAGCGTACGCGGCAACTTTTGGATGTTGGTGAACCCCGGATCGACAGTGACGCCGGTGTATCTGGCTATAGTGCTGAACTTGCCGCGCACGTTCACCAACGGTGTCAAGCCACTTACTTGAGGAACTCTACGAGTGTCCGTTTCGTGAAGACGATCTTGGTGTTATCCCAGTCCAACATGCCTATAGCGTGGTATGTTGGTGATAAGACGGCACTGTGAGGGAGAGACCTACCCAGATGCATGGGCCAGTCCTTCTCTTTGGACACATCAACAGCTTGGGATGGGGTGAATCTATGACCCAGAAGAGATTAATATATGTCTCGAGATCGCTTCGCGGGAACGTACGTAGAAGACATTAGAACGGATGGTATAACTTGAACCTTCCTAGTATACCAGTCAGATGAGAAAGTCTTGCGATCCTTATTTGCCTGCTTGATCAAAAATGGCAAGCTTGTTCAACTCCCAAGTTACTCCATCACTCTCTTAAAGTTTAAACAAACGAAAGTATCTAAATCCAGGGTGTCCTTTCGCGGTGTGAGGATGGTAGGACTCTGCAAATATGATATTAAATTCGTCCAACTTGTCACATAGTTAATTGAACCCTTTATCATCATGTGCACTTGTACACCAAATCAACTTGTTGCCAACTTCTAGTGATTATCGCGTCTACTCTTCTTAAATAGATTTTCTAAAATGCATCTAACAGGTAAAGAATATAGATTTATTTGACACGGCTCGGCCGACAAATTTAAGTATGGATAGTGACTAAGAAACTAGAGAGTATTTAAGACCAACTTGAACAAGGACATAGACAATGAAAACAAGAGAAAGGCATCGGTGCGTATATCAGAGAACGAGTGCGTGAACATAGCAATGAACGATCGAGATGGATGTCTTCTGTACATATGTTGCAATACGATAGGGTTGTCACAAGGTATGAGAAACAGTGTGTTCCGGCACGTAATGGATGGGAGATAGATTCAAGCCACTTAAAATGAGCTGTATGAAGATCGGCTGCAGTCGTGTAAAGGGCCACAGAAGCGAGAACAGCTTGGAAAGCATGAGTAATATTACCGTAGAGTGTTCCCATTTCCTTCCATCGAAACATCAAAGTCGTCGGGATCGAAAGACAGTGAATCAAAGTGGAGAGAGTCCAGCTTCATTTCAAAACTAGCATCGCTTAGATGACGTAGCGTAGAGCCGTTACTGCAGGGAATACGAAAAGCTCGATCATGCCGTGATGCAAGCCTTCGGTTCGCACTCTCAACACTAAGGAGGTGTGTATCCGTGTGCATATCTCTCCCCGCGGGGAGGTCTGGGCAACCGGACGACAATGTGGAGGTAGAAACTGACGATGTGGATTTACTAGGGGCAGACAAAAAGGGGATCGTTGTTGCAGTAAGTGTTGATGAAAGTTCGTCCGGCGGGGAGGGCGAAAAAGAAAAGAGCCGGTGAAGTTCTCGGACAGAGAACTTCGCATTTAGGGTCTTCTTCACGGAAGGCTTCAGGGGAGCTTGTCTATTCTGGGCATCATCGATCGTATGAGTACTTGGGTTGAGGGATGGATATGGATTCGTGTTGCTATAAGTGAGATGTGGGAGATGTGTTGGATTCGTGGTTGCTTCAGCGGGTGCTGCCGATGACGCTACACGAAGAGTAAACGATTCCTCCGGTGGTGAAGGCTTCATGGGCAGGAAAATCTGCGAAAGCGACCTCGAGTTGCTCTGCGAGAGAGATCCCTTCTTAGCAGGAACGGTAGAAATCGGAGGGTGATGGTTTGTCTGGTTCTGCTGTGAACCGAACTGCTCTTGTACACCCTTGAAAATTCCGGGCATGCTTTCGGTTGACGTCCAGAGTTCCTTGACGTGAGTCCTGTGTGAGCTCTTGCCAACGTTCTTAATCGACTGTAGCGCTTTCGTTGCTCGCGCCCTGAGCGTCTTGGAACGTTTGGCGTTTGTATTCTCCTCCATATCCATGAGAGCTTCTCTGCCACGCTTCACCTTGACCACCTCGATGACATCCGAGTCCCGCTGATATCCCCCTCTTGTTTGGGATGGCTTGTTTTCGATTATCTTTATGGCCTCAGGGTGCTGTTTCTTCTCGAGCTTCTTCGGCACAGAGGCCCTCGGTCTTAGCTGGTTGACAGAGGTACCACGAGCAATGGGGGTGAGCATGTCATGCATGGATCGTTGCAAAAGGTGAGGGACGTCGAAAGAGTGGACGCCGGGATTTGAGGGGAGATCACGGTTGTTTTTTGGCTGTTCGTCGGCATCGAAGCAGCACCACGGTGGGTTGTCCTGTTGTTCTTCCTCTGGCGGAATCACGAACACGTGGGGCATCCGAAAGCTAGAAGGCGGATTCGAAGATCTTGTTGACCGAAAGGTGTAGGTGTTTAGCCCCGCGACAAGTGGTGCCATAAGGATGACTTGTTGTGCATTAACAGGAGGGCGGGGAAGATACTTGGAAAGACAAAGAACGACTTGAGAGGCCTCTGAATTGAGAAAGAATAAAGAGAAGAGTCCAAGTTAGAACACTGCTCACCGAAACCAACGGCCGAGCGAGCTCGAAGACCACAGGTAGGAACAGTCAGCCGCCTACACAAATTCCAACCGTGCCGACGTACTTTCCATTTGTGGATCGTTGATCTATGTCGCGCACGTGACGGAGATGGGAACACGCGCCGAAGTCGTTCATTCCAGTTCATCCCCACAGCAACATCTCAAGTATGCGCAGGTCGACATGCTCTAACCAGACTATGCAGATTACATTCCTAGGAACATCCAGTGGAGGAGGACCTACGCCCTCACGCAATTGCTCGAGCCTTGGTCTGTCCAACCATTCCCATTTTCTTCTCCCATCTCTGACAGGGGTATTCCAGTCGCGAGTGTCATTGGAGACGGAACATTGTGGAGTGCGCCATGTTGCTAGCTTTGCACGGTACCTCGATTTATTTTCATTCCAGTGGTAGACTGTGCAGAAGGTACTACCCGCCAGTTCCAAACTCAACCTCGCGGTCACGGCCAGGAAACGCTTCAGGCACTGAAGGTCACCAAACTCTTTATAACCCACATGCACGGTAAAAAAGCATTGTTTCTCGTACCATCCTTGAAACAGTTTATCTTGCTGCAGCTGACCATGTCATGGGGATCGTACCTTTTTTGCGCCATATCCTCTCTCCGCCTGTCGAGGGTGGCTCGGAAGCACTCGTTTCCACCAAGTCTGTATGTCCTTTTATGAAGCTAGTGGGATTCTTCACATAGCTTATTTTCCATCGAGCCGCCTCGCATCGACATCTATGGTCCAGCTGGCTTGCGCACCTTTGTCCGCTCTATCCTTGCGATGACGCTCACTAAGACTACGGACACTTATGCAGTACATGAACTCCTTACACCTGAGTGCCCACGAACATCTTGCGATGTTGTATCTCTCCATTCTAGCGAATGTCCAGGCTCGGATTTTTTGTGCAATGAACAGGGCTTCTGGCAAGGACTCACCGCAGCCCGTGGATGTGTTGGAGAGGTCGTAGTCGATGCAGGGCCTATATCCCATCGAGGTTAGCTGAACGACTAATTCGGGTTTGCGGCCACAGCTCAATCACGATCGCATGGCATTTAGACCCATGTATCGGGTACATCATCAGGGAGCCACAATTTCCTAACCGAAAGATGGCAATTCTGGGAGATACCTATGATGCCTCGGCTCTCGAGCCTCTACTCAGGTTTCCTCCACCTTCACTTTTGATACACGAAGCCACCGATGCATATATTCCCACCTCTGTGGATCCACGAGCACGCCGGAAAGAGGAGGTGGTCATAGGCAAAGTATTAGCGAAGGGACACTCAACACCGGTGATGGCGGGACAGTTTGCAAAGCGTGTAGGCGCTAAGCGGTTGGTGTTGAACCATATCGGAGGCCGGTGAGCAGTTGCGCATTGGTTGCTTGAGGGGCCTATGACGAGCTATTTGTGGGGCAGATTCCCTGCCCCGCGGCAATTGAAGGATAAGCATGACGCCCGCTTTGCTGTGATCGATGAGATTTCCCGACAAGCAAGCG
>JBBPLJ010000395.1:10112-21608 GCA_038089715.1 Veloporphyrellus conicus
TTGCGCATTGGTTGCTTGAGGGGCCTATGACGAGCTATTTGTGGGGCAGATTCCCTGCCCCGCGGCAATTGAAGGATAAGCATGACGCCCGCTTTGCTGTGATCGATGAGATTTCCCGACAAGCAAGCAAGGCATGGGGTATGGGACGTGCCCAAGTTGCGTTTGATTTTATGAGGATAAGCATACCGCCTTGATACAAACGGCGCAAAAGGCCGTGACAGCAATCAGTGTTGCAAAGGCCATGGCGACAATGCGGAGACTTATCTGGCATGTAAGCGTAGGACGATAAATCATGATGGTTGTGTCGTATTGGGGTTGGTGAATATGAGCCCCATAGAGATGCGCGGGGGTGGGGGTGGGGGCAGTAATGGCTGAGAAAAAGAATGCCGAAGGGAGGTGATGTTCTGATGGAAGCGGGTCGGGTGAGCAGAGAAGCACATCGGATGCAAGTCGGTGATTAGTCCCGCGATGTGGCGCTGAGCTATCGTCGGCCGACCGCCGTGTCCTTGGGGGGTGGTGCGCACAGGACAGGAAGGGGGACGATAGGGAGGGGCGGAGTGCGGGGTCGAGATGGGGGCGGTCGTCGATGACATCGGTGACGGTGGGAGGTGGATATTTGTACATCTTTGCCAAGGGGGCGGTCACGTCCAGGTCACAGGACCAAACGAGGGATCAGTCAGTGCGCTCCTGCCAGGCGATTGTCGTCCCTTGTCCTGCCCCCGTCCAATTGTTTCCCTCCCACTCACCCAACTCCAACCACTCCCCATCCCCTGCTCATCCCGGTCTCCCCATCCCTTTCCTCCTCTCTTCCCTCCCCATCGCCATCCTGATCCATCCCAATCTCTTCCCCGTCTCTCCCACCCACCCCCCATAACTGCTCAGATGGCCTCCAACGCTCCAATAAACGGCGTCAAGCTGTCACGTGAGTCACTTTCTCCCCATTGTCCTCTTGGTGTACCCCTCCCCGATCCCTCTACATCCATATATGGTTTTCCCGCCCTCTTCCTTCCGTCATCTTCCACTCGTTTTCTTCTCCCCTCATCTTCCCCCGTACATCAATGGAATCAGATCCTCACCTCTTCGTCAATCAACTAGCCATCGACGACCCTCACAGGATCGTCAAAGTCGTCGCTTCAGACGGGAAGACCAGCGAACAACGCGAACTCGCCTACACAAATTGCAAAGTCATCGGCAATGGTTCCTTCGGTGTCGTCTTCCAGGCGAAACTCGTCTCAGACTCCTCCAAGGACTCTGAAGAAATCGCCATCAAGAAAGTCCTCCAGGATAAGCGTTTTAAGGTCTCTTCTTTTTCCCCCATCATTTTTTTCCGCCTTTTTCCCCCTCTGGCACGTCTTGTGCTGATCCGTTAATCCCACTGGACAGAACCGTGAGCTTCAAATCATGAGACTCGTCTCCCATCCAAACGTCGTCGACCTCAAGGCATTTTTCTACTCCAACGGAGACAAGGTTGGTTTACGTACACCGTCTTACTGCCTGGTAATTCACCTCGCTACAGAAGGACGAGGTTTATCTCAACCTGGTCCTCGAATATGTACCTGAAACTGTGTATCGTGCCAGTCGGCACTATTCCAAACTCAAGCAACCCATGCCCGCCCTCCAAATTAAACTGTACATGTATCAACTTTTGCGTTCCCTGGCTTACATCCACTCGGTTGGCATTTGCCATCGTGATATCAAACCTCAGAACTTGCTCCTAAACCCCGCCACCGGGGTTTTGAAGCTGTGCGACTTTGGGTCGGCAAAGATCCTCGTGGCTGGCGAGCCCAATGTCAGCTATATTTGCTCGCGGTACTACCGCGCACCAGAGCTCATTTTCGGAGCTACAAACTACACGACAAATATCGGTCAGTGCCGTATACCTGTACGTGGCGCGCGCTCAATGTACTACTCGAACAGACATATGGTCGACGGGCTGTGTGATGGCCGAGCTGATGTTGGGGCAGCCACTCTTCCCGGGCGAGAGTGGTATCGATCAGTTGGTGGAAATTATCAAGGTTCTTGGTACGCCGTCCCGAGAGCAAATTAAGACGATGAATCCCAACTACATGGAGCACAAGTTCCCCCAAATCAAACCCCATCCATTCAACAAGGTCGGTGCGAGGGTTTTCTAGCACGTGGTATCTCACGGGATTTTGTAGGTCTTTCGACCACGCACTGCACCTGAGGCGATAGACCTGGTCGCGAAGCTCCTCGAGTACACTCCTGGAGCCCGATTGAGCGCAGTGGAAGCCATGGTGCATCCTTTCTTTGATGAGCTACGCGGGGAAGGAGCTAGGATGCCGAACCAGAAAGAATTCCCGCCTCTGTTTAACTTTACACGAGAGGGTATGTCGGGTAGCAGAGACAAACAGAAGGTTGCTGATGATTGTATGCGCAGAGCTCTCCGTGCGGCCTGAGCTGAACCGGCAGCTCGTACCACCACATTGCATACCCGAACTTCGCTCACGGGGCATCGATCTGGACACGTTCGAGCCGATACCGTTGGAGCAGCTGAGGATCACGCTGGACTGATGATTCTGCAGCAGAAAGGAAATGTGCCGAGTATGTGTGTGTGTGCTATCTGATTTGTGCGTATAGTATGATATCGAATTGCGAGCGACTCGCTGTGTGGATCGTCGTTGCTGTATTGTTAGTTTCTACAAATCTTCACAGGGGGCAGCTGTGAGCTGGGGTGGCAGTGTAATTGCGTGAGCGTGAATTGACCAGACTCGCGCCATGTCGCGTGCGATGTACGTCAGGGTTGTTGACGTGATAGTCCTCGTCGCCTCAGCTGTATGTTGTCGACGATGCCCACGACGGCGAGCTCGGGTTCATATCGCTGTGACACCCTTCCCGCAGCCCGCCTGGCTTCATCGCTTGCCCCTCACATGAACCGATCTCCATCCCCTCCTCCGGCCAACAGCATCCCGAAGATGGACGTCCCACAGGAATCCTCTGCCCAGCATCCTCCCCGGAAGCTTTGTGTCAGGCACCAGCGTACCGCGGACCAGGGCACTAACATCAAGCTGCAACAGGTTCGTCTCCCCCACGTCATCCAGTCACTACTGATCCATACCCGCAGGCCCTCGATGCCCTCCCCGAAGAGGAACGACAGGTCGTCAATTCGATCTGGTCCAACTTTTCTTCCTCTTCTCATCCCAGGCGCGAGCTCATCCTCCAGGGCATCCTCACAATGTGCTGCTTCTCCCAACTCTCACTCCTTACCGAACAACTCGGTCACCTTACCAGAATAGATCCATTCACCGTACTCCCTCGCGAAGTCTCTCTCCGCATTCTCGCCCACCTGGACGCTATATCCCTCTGTCGGGCGGCACAGGTGTCCAGACATTGGCGCGGCCTCGCTGACGACGATGTCCTCTGGCATGAAATTTGCCAGCAGCATATCGGACAAAAATGCCTTAAGTGTGGCTGGGGCTTGCCTATCCTGGAACGTAGACGCCAAGTTCATCCCCCTACGAAACGCGAGCTAGAACCTGTCGAGTCCCCTCTTGACAGACCTTTGAAGCGTCAGAGGTCCGATGGTTCTCCGAATCCACACAATCAGTCGACAGTGTTGCATTCATCCCGCGGCTCGACTCCCTTACCCAGCTCAAGCTTCCAGCCTACCGACCCCCCTACCCCTTGCGAAAACCCTCAACCAGGGACTATGACTCGTCCTTGGAAAGATGTCTACAGTGAGCGCCTTACCATCGAGCGTAATTGGCGCCGCGGTAGATGTCTCGTCCGGACACTGCGGGGTCACACGGACGGCGTTATGTGTCTCCAATTCAATGAAACACTTCAGCACCCATCCTTTCCCATCCTCATCACGGGCTCCTATGACCGCACCGTACGCGTTTGGAACCTTGAGACCGGTCTTGAAGTCCGTTGTCTCAGAGGTCACACGAGGGCCGTGCGGGCGCTCCAGTTTGACGAAGCAAAGTTGATAACAGGAAGCATGGATCATACAATCCGTGTGTGGAACTGGCGCAAGGGAGAATGCATACGCACATTGGAAGGACACACCGAGGGTGTCATATGTCTCCACTTCGATGTGAATATCCTGGCCAGCGGCAGCGTCGACACGACTGTCAAGATATGGAACTTCTGTACAGGAGAGGCGTTCACTCTTCGCGGACACCATGATTGGGTAAATGCAGTGAGGTTATGGGATGCCCACGGGAGTGCAAGCCCGCCTCCCAATCCCTGTCGGTCTACGCTCAAGATCGACACTGGCAAGATGCTTTTCTCTGCCTCTGACGATGGGGTCATCCGGCTTTGGGATCTCGCGAAACGAACGTGTGTTCGTCAGTTCACTGGCCATGTCGGTCAGGTTCAGAGCCTGCGACTTCTCGAGGTGGATGACGAAGCCAACGAAGATGACAACTGGCGTGCATCAGACTCCGTGCATGTAGCCGAGAGTTCTTCGCTGGACGTGGTCGAGCCTTGCGAGGGATCAGATGCTGCTGATATCTGTACCGTCGTCACGCATGATGCGAGGAAGTCGAACGGGAGCACAGGCGAACTGGCAAACCGGACCTCCAGAGTTTCGATAACCGGTGCGATCCGCAAGCCGGCCAGGAAGCCCGTCTTGATATCGGGGAGTTTGGACAACACGATCAAGGTGTGGGATGTCGAGACGGGTAAAGCAACGCGGACATTGTTTGGACATATCGAGGGCGTGTGGACGGTGTCATGCGATAAGCTTAGACTTGTTAGCGGAAGTCACGATCGTACGATCAAGGTGAGCGCTTGAACTTCCTGTCTAGCATGGATTTCCACCGACCGCTTCGACTGCTAGGTGTGGAACCGCGAAGAGGGCAGATGTACAGCAACACTCTTCGGGCATCGCGGCGCGGTTACTTGCATTGCTCTTGGAGAAGACAAGATCGTGTCTGGGAGTGATGATGGCGATGTTAGAATATGGAACTTCAGTGATCATAGATGAGCGTTGACTCGCCTCTGCCTTGGAACTTGCTGTCTCACTTCAGGCATCACCATTGTATTGTATCTCGCTTTGTGGTTTTCCACACGTACCTATAATATATCACTCATTATTCATGCCTAGGATCCACTCTGACACAGCTCGTTTGCTTCACCGAGAGATCTGGTCCGACTTCCACAGCTTTGTCAATCTGTGGACGCGTGCTCAGTGCCGTAGAATGAGGTTAAGCGCCCCTTTGTCGCGGTGGTCCACAATCCACATCTTCCATATCAACAATATGTATTCCATATAATGTACAAGTACACGTCGCTCCTTTCCCCGCACGTCGTTCATTTCTATATCCCTGTCAGACTAACGGCCTAGGGCACCATGGCTTTCCCTTTCACTCTTTCGCGCACAATCATCCTGTGTAGGTTCATTGAACTCTTGTCTAATCCTTGGCTGACTTCCCATCCGTAGCTTTCATCGTTATCACCAACGTTACCTTGTCTATACTTTCCGCAGTCGCTTTTCATGAGAAAACTGGAGGAGGTATGTTTTGCGGTTTGAGGTATATTGATAAACTAATATATGCCTTGTTAGTCTATCAAGCCTTGGCCATCTTCTTCGGTATCCTCAATCTACTAATCATTCTCGGCTGGTGGGCAGTCTGGTACCCTCGCGTGTGCTTCTGCTTAACCTGTAACCAGTCTTTATCACCAATTCGTGAATAGAGGCGAAGAACCAAGCAATACGAGAAACGTAGGCATGTTCGGGTTCTGCGGCATGCTCAGTATTGGTACGGACCCACCACACGTTTACACTCGTCACCTGGCGCTGACACCTGGTTAGTTCTGGCTGCCTCATTGACAGCCCATGCCCGAGAGGATCGTGGCGTGGGCCTTTGCAACGACTTCGCGACCTCAAGGACCCCCTGCGTCCCCGCAGGTGTTGAGCTCGGCATGGCGTATATTTCTCTCCTCCTTGGTGAGTCGCCATGCGCGTGATCTTAATCAGCCCAAACCCATCGCTGATGTGCGCTCTAGCATTGGCCGGCTTGATCATTTCGTGGACCGACAAGTATCCTGGCGCCGTGAAGGTGGTGCCTCGGTATCCGATCACAAAGGCGCCTAGCTCGCGTTATGCAGCGCACACGCACGAACTGGATGGGAGCTATATATACCCTCCGGTAAAAAAGGTATCCACAGCACGGAACAACTCGGAGTGGAGTGACGTACCTATCTGTTGACCTTGCTCTATCGTCGTGTGTCTACGGTTTTTGATGTCCTGGGGCTGGTTCCTCGACATTAACCTTGCATATGTAACGTACCCTGGTTAAGAGGCAATAGCACTCATTTATTCGCTTTCACACTATCGTTACGGGAGCAAATGTCATGCATTCGAGGTGAGAGGTGTATCAGGTGAGTCTACCTGCGTGAACACGTCATCTGGTAAAGAGCTCTGTGCCCAAAAACTATCCCACTCGTCTTTATCATCGGTCGGTCCGAGCTCGTTTTCTGGCGTGAGCGGTCTACTCCCCTCGCTAGTGAAGTTATCGGTAATGTAGCCAGCGTCCAGCGGCGCAACATTGACCGTCTGTTTCCCCGTTTCTATAGCAGGGCCCGTTTCTGGGTAATAATTCGCATTTGTGTGCGGCGCGGTTAACGAGACAATGCTTCCAGGTATGACAGAGATGCCTTCTGGTGTGACAACATAATCACAGGATGCAGGCGTAGCCACTGAGCTAAATATGACAGAGAGACGGCGGACCAGTACTGGCTCATCATTAACCGTAGTTATAGCTATCTGGGAGGCTGGAATTCCGCCGACGGCGGACCGCTTCTTCGGGATTTCACTCTCGCCCAGGTACCGCCTCCTTCCGGTTCGAGTGAGAAATATACGGGCGTTCACCTGGTTTGCCCAGACGAGACCCAGTGCCGCTTCCTTGCGGTCTTCGCCAGGAACGCTGTCAGCCCGGCCAAACAGCCTAGATTGGGCCCGGTAGCTCATTGCATTGCCGTCTGGAGGCTCGTCACGATCGATGACATCGATAACCTCGTTCAGGACGAGTATGGCAATGCGGTACTTGTTCGCGAGAAGATGTAGGTGGGAAGATATTTCGGAGATTTGGCGGGAGCGCTCGACGAGTGTCTTTGTAGTGGTCTTACCGGCGGAATGAAAAAGCTCCGCAAGGGCATCGACAACAAGCAGCTTTAGAGGCTTTGAGGACGGGTTTCTGGAGGTGGTGTCGATGTATTGTGGGAGGAACGAGGACAGGACATGGATGAGCTTGGGTATTGTAGGCGTCTGCACGGTTTGCACGTCCGAGAAGGTACAGAATGTAGATGACAGGAGGGGATGGGTGTCCAAAATTTGCTGTAGGCGCGATGTTTGGAGATGGGAGGCGATGGTGATGTAGCACGCGGAGCCCGATATACCACCGAGGTCATGGGGCAGTTGCACGAAGAGGGAGAGCTGAAGGGCAAGCTGGGTTTTTCCGGCGGCGCTAGACGAGATGCATTAGCGTTTCTGAGACCTAGTGGAGGGATGGTGACGACAATACCTCTCGCCTGCTACTTCCCAAACCATGCCGGTCGCGATCCCACCCCCGAGGATGGAGTCGAGCTCGGAGTCGCCTGTCGTGAAGGATTCGCTGGCATCGGACAAGAACGTTTGCAATGGACGGGGAGGTTGAGCGTGTTCGCGGCAAATGAGGTCGATGATCTTGGTTGCTTCGTGAGGGGGAATTTTGCACGCACGGGATATCTCGCTGGGTGTTGCCACGAGGACATCTGATATGTCTTTCAAGCCACCTGAATAACGGACGATCTTTGGAGGTCAATCCAGAAATGAGGACAAGACCGACCTTTGGCGAGCGCTGTCTTTTGCGCCGCGGACAACATCGAGTCGACTGTCTCACGTCCTTTCCATGCGACCTTCACTCGTCCGCGCCTTGTCCACCAGAGCATCCGCCATCTACACTAATCCCGCCCACGCCCACGCACCTGCGCTGACCTCCACACTACGTGACATCACCCCTCGACAACGTGCCGTCTTGGACAGTGCATTGCGTGTCGACCATGCAGGAGAAGTCGCCGCCAACTTCATCTACAAAGGACAAATGGCCGTGCTTGGCCGGGACCCAACGGTTGGCCCTCTGATTCAGGTGCGCGTCGAACACGCTTCTTGCGTTTATCTTGGACGACCGGCCTTGGTACAGGAAATGTGGGACCAGGAAAAACGGCATCTCTTGGTCATGGACAAACTTCAAGTACAACATCGGGTGCGACCCACAATACTCGGTGATGTGGCCAAGGCCGCTGGTTACGGCCTCGGCGTCGTCACCGCCCTTCTTGGCAAGGAAGCTGCTATGGCCTGTACAGAGGCCGTCGAAACGGTCATTGGCGAACACTACGACGAGTACGTCTCCTCACACGTCCCACCACCTCGCTCATATGGTGCTGCCCACAAGTCAATTGCAAGAGTTTGAGTCGTTGCCTTCATCACATCCCAGTGTATCGTTGCTACGGGACGTCATCAAAGAACTGCGGGACGATGAACTCGAACACCTCGACACGGCAGTCGAGCATCATTCGCAACGAGCCCCTGCTCACGCGCTGCTGAGTACGATTGTTGGTGGCGGTTGCAAGGTTGCCATAGAACTCTGCAAGAGGTTTTAGGCAGTACATCCGTATTGACATACGGCAGGTATCTAAATGTATAGTCACATTCAACCAAGCATACAACTACCTAGTCTCAGTACTGAGTGAGAGACTCGCCCTTGTGCTTGCCCGTCCACTTGTATTTGAGCTGCATATTAGATACAATGAGCGACAAAATACCGATGAATACTTGCACCCTTACATGCGTCTGTGATGCAAGATAGTAGATGGCTCCGGGAACGAGCACGAACCCAGTCAGCGAAATCAAGGTAGTGCGGCGGGTAAATCTAAAGTGCTTGTATGCATCTTCGCGCTGTCATGGCTGTCGGAACAAGTTCGTGCTGACTAATGCATTAAAACCACCTACCATGCGATTCCATTGCTCAATAGATGGGTCGACCTGGAAATGACAGAGTCAGTCGGGTGCTGAATCCAAGTTAATTTGAGGAACCTTGAGGTAGCCTATGCGGTGGTGATTAGTCCGTCAGCGTTAAGACGACACCTCGAACAGGCCAGGACGTACTCGCAGCGGCCATTTCAAGTTCAGAGTAGTGGTCGAGTTTAAGATGGTTGTTATGCAATGTTTGGTCGAACCGGATTACACTGCAGCCCCAGCCAAATTTCGCTCTTACCACTCCACCACCACCACGACGCCCTTCTTGACAACGATGGCTTACAACCGCGACTGGGACAAGGGGAAAGACTACTGGTCCGACCAAGGCTATTGGCCATCGGATAATAGAGGTGTACGCGGTCGAGAAGACGACTACTACGGCGAAGGGAAGCGTAGAAAATACAACAACGGAGTTCGTGCTTTTTCGTCTACCTTGCTTTCACTGGTTCACATTTGTCACAGGGATATGATGCACACTCTTACGATGATGCTCCCTACGAGTTCAATTATGGCCAACCCAATCCGAATAAGCAGAACGACACTGCATCCGGCTACGCCAACGACGACCGACACGGCAAGGGCTTCCATAGTAAGAAGCGCCTGGTCCCGAGCGAACCCAGTTCGCATGTCATTTTCCTGGGTTTAGACCCTGATTTCTCCGAGGCGGATGTTTGTCGATACGCTTTACATGTCCTTCGATACAAGGCTGAATCCATCTCATACTTTAGCTGCAGGCTTACCTCTCCAGCCACGGGTGCAACATCGAGACAGTCACCATCATAAGAGACAGATCATCAGGCACTTGCCCCGTTCATATTGCATCTTGTATAGCGCATTAACATGTGTGACTGTTGGATTTTTGAAGGTATTTCCAAGGGCTTCGGTTTCGCCCAGTTCGCGAGTGTTGAACACGCCCGTGCATTTGTGGACCCCCTATTTCCGTTTATCCAAGTCCCGCCGCCAGCGTCGCACGGTGCATCGGCAAAGGCTGCTTTCTACAAGGCTGTTGAGATGGGCACTCCGCACAACGGTCGCAGAATCAAAATCGATTATTCACAGAGCGCATTGCCCCATGACAAAGGCCGTCGGCAAAACATGAACGATGGGACTCGTGACATTGGCAATGCACCCGCTGCTGTGTTGCTCTTCCGTGGATTAGATCCTCTCTCTGGTCCTCAAGCTATCGCGCAAGCAATGATGGGTTCCGCGGGACCCGGAAAGGACGGTCACAAGGGCATGAAACGAATCATCCTCATCAAGGACAAAGTAACCTTGGCAAGCTTCCAGTTCGCCTTTGTCGAGTTTGTGGATATTCAGGTATGCATCACCTTTCTGTGGTTGTTGTCGTCCTGTTTACGCTCAGAGTGTAGGCCGCATCCTCGGTTTTAGCAAACAGCATGTCGGCACAAATCCATCCATCCGGCTTTCGCATTTCGGACAAGCCTGTCGCGGTCTCATTTGCCCATCCATATTCTTTTCAACCAGTCTCAGATTATATGCTTCGCGACGAAACTGCTATACCATCGTCTCTTAACCTTGGTGGTGTTGAAAACACCTTTGTCAAGTACTGGGATGAGTCAGCTACCGTTGCTGTCTTAGAGTTCAAGGTGGACGAACCAGCTGCAACACAAACACCGGCAGTAGCAGCAGTTGCTGCCAAGGACAAAGATAAAAGGAAGAAAGCCAAGGGTGTGTCTACCGTTGTACACACTTTCCTAATGATTTAATATTTGTTAGATGATGCGTTGAGGAAACCACCGGTCCCATCCGCGTTGCCTGTTTCTGATAAGCCAGTTACTCTTAATTTCAAAGCAGGCTCGACTGGTGGCAAACCTCTGATGTCGCTTTCGGCAGCAAGAGCACCTTCTTCGCTACCCCTAGGATTTTCTGCAGAAGAATTTGACCCTGGTGATGAAGAGACGGGTCCAGAGCCTACAACTGAAGATGATAAAGGTTTCAGTTTTTCAGCATGCGCTTTGGAACTCGTTTGCTTACGCCGATAGTAGCCACTGCAGCCAAAAAGGTCGCACCATTGATTGCCAGTAAAAAGGTACCAACCAAGCCGGAGTAGGCCCATTATTAATGATAATCTAACATCTGTCCAGACCGCCAACAACATCCAAAAATGGAATCAAGTTCAAGAAGAGCTAAAGGAAGGACCAGCTGCGGTGCCTAGGATTCAAACTGGAATATCATGCACCGAAGCGACAAGTACCCATCTATCGGTTTCTCAAGCTTCTACCTCGCAAGCCTCGGCAGTTTCCAATGGACCGTCGACGGCGACAACTCCCGAGCCAGTGGAAGCCGAATTTGAGTTCGCTGACACAAACGTAATGGCATGTTTGCTCTGCTCCAGGCAATTCAAGAACGTGGACCAGCTCAAACGTCACAACAAGGAATCAGATCTTCATAAGGCTCGCCTCTTCATTCCATTCCGCGTACTTGCTTACTCGATGGAACTAACGACTGTCTTTTTTTCCGCTTTGCCTTGCTTGCTGAATACGACTTTGTTCAAA
>JBBPLJ010000396.1:0-19984 GCA_038089715.1 Veloporphyrellus conicus
GAAAGGTTAGGGGAGCCAACGTACCATCATCGTCACAGACTCTTCTCCGTGTTTATCCGTGGTCCGGAGGACCGTGCTCTCGTCAATGCTTGGTGTGTTCACCACCCGGCCTAACCGCTCTAGCGTCGCAACGTCGATGCGATACCGTTTCGCGAGCGCCTCGAGTTCAACATGGATCGCGATAGACTTTCTCGCCTCGAGCAGCTCTGCCAGGGAAGCGGCCAACAGACGGTTCTTGGTCGACTGCATACTCCCCGCGGCCTCTGCCTCTGCCTCTGACCGTATTCGGGATTGATACATGTTCTGTGCGTCTGTGAGCTTCGCCTGAAACCAGCCTTGGGTGAGTCCGTCTCCGAGCGAATGTACCATTACTCGTCCCGCTACCGGGTTAAAAGGGACTTACATTTTGCGCGGCCGTTTGCATGTGGTGATCGACTCGCACTGGTCCCAGCTGGCTTAGTTTTTCCATAAAATGTGGGTCCTTGGCATCCCTTTCAATCGCTGTTGTCCAAATATTGGATTTAATAGTGAGTACAGCAGCAAAAGGAACACGAGCATCCTGCTCACCTTCGTGCTTGCTCTTAAAGGCCAGTGGTTTTTCAGATCCTAGACGAGGTTCTGGCTCTGTGGCAGCAGCGGTAGGAACGCGCGAGCCTGCCCAAGACGGTTTTTCCTTTGGCAGTTTGCGGACTGCTCTGGAAGAAGCATTGCCCATGACAACTCAGGAGATGGACCTAGAGGGTCGTGATACTAACTTGCTTCGGTGACTTTAGATTATACTAGCAAGTGCTTGCAAAGTCTGGGAGCAATTTATTGTCTATACCCTACGGCCATGTTTTACAGCCATCCGCTAATGTGAGTTATACACGGTCGCAAAAGTCGACCAAGATTGAAGAATAGAAAGTGGGGATAGCAACATTCCAGCACTGGCCAAGATCCACTACACTGTCCAATTTTACGTCAAAAAGGAGTGTGTGAGAGGAACAGGGGGTATCAATGAAAGGAATGGAAGTGAGCTGTTTGGCACCGTCTGGACTGTAGTGGGCAAAAGAAGAATAGATAGACAACAGAAGGAATAACTTCATTCGATGTGCAAACATAGTGTCATGAAGGGATTTCGTGGCAGAAAAATCTTTTCAATTGAAAGCACCCATGTTAGTCGGCGGCGTCTGTTGGTATACTTGATACATAGCATATGGCGGATAGACCTGGGGAACGGTCTGGCCATTATAAGCAGGCTGACCCATCCCAAGGACACCACTAGGCTGTGCAACGCCAGAGGACTGAGGACCGTAAGGAACCGTGGAAACGGGACCTTGCGTCATGGAATTTGGAGCAGTCCCATTACGACGAACTGAAGCGCGGGGGCTGCTGATGTCCGGCGAGCGAAGAGCAAATGGATTGAAAGGGTCTGTGGAGGGGGAGAACGCTGACGGAGGGTTCGACGTGCGAGGGCGGGCAGGCGCATTACTTTGGCCAAATGTGGGATCAATGTGCAATTGAGGTGGTCCAGACTGAGGGTTCTGACCACCCATCTGCAACGCTGCCATCATAGAGGCTAGACCCTGATCATTTGACGGGTATCCGGAAGGGAGTCCAGGAACACCAAAAGTGCTATGAGACTGCCCCTTTTTACCAGGCGGTCCGTTAGTGGTGTAAGTTGGTTGGTAATTAGGAATGGGTAGGCCAACTTCTTCGATGAGACGACGGTATGCTTGGGTAGCGATAACCTTCAGTTCAATCAGTACGCGCTTCGTTGCTTCGATAAAATTCGGTTTGTCGATAGGGTCAAGGAAAGGACTGGTCAGGATTTTGTGCACAACAGCAACACCGTTTACTTGGTCTCCCAAGACATCTGTAAGCACGTGATCTCCGTGCGACGAGAACAGCGCCTGCACGATCTGGCGTGATGCGTCAGGTTCGACCTTCTGGTTGACGATTCGAAGGACGGTAAGCGACGCTAGTTTGTGTGTACAAAGATGCGAGAGGTGAGGGGTAAACCGTGGCGCAAGTAAACTGTATCGCGATGGGAACGAAGATGTGTCCAACAACCAGGTTAGCAATAACGCGCCGTTTGGATTGGTGGCAAGGGGAATTGAATTGAGAATCACGGCCGTAGCGATGCGCCGTTGCTGGCTGATGCTAATGTGAGGGCTCTCGAGACACGCCCTCATACTTCTTGCTCCGAAACGGCCCTGTGCAACTTCCCACATACGATCGACCATGGCATCAAAGATGAAGTCGTTCGCAGGTGGGCCGAAGCGCAGGCAACATCTAATAAATCAGTCAGGGATGTAAACAAGTGCGACGTCGAGAGAGCGACATACTGCACGACGTAATTCCCGAACTGATCGAGGAGCAGGGGAGGTGCGTAGGCCCTCAAGTTTTGCACGATAAGCGCGACCTCCTCGGGTGTCTGCACGCACTCAATGATCTTCTGCGCAGCCCACGTTCCGTTCTTGTGAATTCCGATCATAGCTAAATGAGGTGTGATTCGTTCCAGCATCGCAAACCTAGGAGCTGGGGAGCATTTCTCAAATAGTTTTTGAACAACCTGTGGATTGTGTTTCAGAGAAATCGTACGGAACTACGCAATGCTGATGACTACTAACCGTGTTTCCAAGCCAATCAGAAGCCAAGTCAACAATCTCCCCGTCGAGGAAGTCCCCCGCAACCTGATCGGTTTCCTCAGCTGACATCATGCCGGAGTCGAGTCGCTTGCGGAGCTCGCGAAGTTTAGAAGCATCCCACCGCCTGTTATTTGGTCTCTCTGAGACAAGTGGTATCGTGGTGTAGTACATTGTTGGAGGTCGGAATTCTAATCAAAGAATGAGAGCAAGTTGTACAAGGTAATAGCATGACTGACCAGAAAGGACCTGGATGTCTGCCTCCGCATCCGTACTTCCTTTGGAAAGCTCTCGCATGATCATTTGCTGTTCCGTCACGGAGGGTGTCCACCCAGCGGGTTTGGAAAGTCCATCAGAAGCGTACGCCATGTTATGCATACCCGACCCGATCATGCTGAGAAGCAAGTTCGAACGGTAGTTCTCGACTGATCCTCCAAGAACCTGCTGATCGGCGGGGATTGTGGAAGCACCTTTAACACTCCGCAACGCATGGATAGTTGCACCGACACTCAGATCACCAATACCTTGTACCGCGACACTGGGGCTGTCATCTTGTGCGCCACTGCCTTCCTGACCATTCTTGACGGGCACCTTTGCAAACCCAATACGGATGGCGCCAACGTCACTGCCCAACACATCGCGACCGTTCAACGCCTTCCTTGCACGAACGGCATCATCGAGACGTTCAAAGTTGACTACAAGGGGTGTCAACGACCCGATCCACATTTCACAAGAAAATAGTAACGAACTGAATCCACAATTCTTATGTGTCAAAACACGGGCAGATTCAATAGGCCCATAAGGACTAAAGACATTCAGAATTGTGGCCGGGGTCGTGGTGCTGGGAATGGAGCCAATCCACAATGCACGGGTAGGAGTGGACTGTAGCTGAGCGTCCAAGCCTCCAAGGCCAGGGTTGGCACTCTTACCCATGCTATTGGGCGACGTTGCACCAGAATTCGTGACGGTAGTGCCCTTTGCAGGTGCAACTGGAGCACTGTCGGCTTTGCCGAACCCGATTCGCACAGTTTGCCCATTCGGCATGCCGATGTTGCCTCCAAGACGATTCAGGACGTCATCTTTTGCACGAATGGCATCCGCTTGATCAACAAAGTTGACGAAACCACACTCCTAAACTGAGCAGTGAGTACTGTTCTCGGGAGATAGACTTGAACAAACCTTCTCAGGTAACAACCTCAAACTCTCAATGGCACCGTACGGGGCGAAAACATGGATGAGTTGTTCGCTGGTCACGGCACTATCCAGGTTACCAATCCAAAGTGACCGAGTAGGTGTCTGAATCTGAGAGTTATTGTTGGCCTCAGATTTCGGTGAGACAGCCCTTCCTTGAGAGTTATGGGCAACGAGGTAGGCCGAAGCGCGGCTAACCTCACCATTAGGAAAATGGACAGTGGGCGAGGACGTGTTGCGGGATGTCAGCTTGACATCCGACTTGAGAATACTCGCAGGGCTTGCAAGACCAGAAAGGCTGCTTGGAGGAGGGGCAAGGTCATTCAAGTATGGGGCTTGAACCTCGCTAGTCGTAACACGGCGTTGGAGAGAGCGAACGGGATCATCAAGAGTCCCAACAGATATGGCGCGCGGCCGTGAAGCCAATGCGCTGCCAGGAGAGAGGTGATCAGCCTGCTTGAACCCTTTGGCAACATAAGAAGAATGCAAAAGGCTTGCATCGGGGATGGATCCGTCGTACGAGCCGAGACGCTGGCGTTCGTACAACTGCTGAGTCTCATAATTTTCGAAAAACTCTTCATCATCTTCACCGCTTGGCGTAGCCAACAACGAGGTGGCTCCAGATGAACGTGCACGATACGGGTTAGACACTGTGCTTGCGCGCAGACGAGGTGGGTTAGCCAGGTTTCCTGCGATCGCCGCTTGCGCCTGCGTACGTAACTCGGAAATCGTGGCTGCTGGCGGTGGGCGGTGACTGTCATCCAAGCCAAGGTAATCAAGAGTGTGAACGTCAAAGTCATCAGCCGAATCTGCAGAAGTCACAGAGCGCAACTCGTCTAGAACAGGAAATGATGGTCCAGAAGAGTTTGAGGATGATAACCAGGACGACGAGAAGATAGAGGGTCCGAACGGGTTCGATAGGCCGGAAGATGGCAGGGTGAGTGAACCTGACCTAAGGCGACTGTTACGCTCGACGACACCTACAGGCGTACTAGCTGTGGTGGCGGGAGCAACAGAGGTGGTCGAATGACGAAGACCAGGACGCGGAGGCACGACAAGGCTAGGAGGGGTGTTGGCGTTTTGCCGCTGCGGCATTTGCTCTGCAAAAGACTCGGTAGAAGGTGTCGTACTGCTCAACGTATTGGATGCGGCAGCAAATCTCTGAGCCGCAAGGTGGACATCGGAAGGGAGGGTACCGGCCCTGGCTCTCCTAAAACCGGGAGGATATGCCGACACAGGTGAAATGTCGCTGTCGACCTGGGATGGAGCATTGGATATCAAGTCATCGGGGGGAGACCCAGAAGGTGCAATGGCGCGCAGCGCAGGTGGTCTGTATCTTCCTAGGCGTTCTTCCGCTTGGATCTCCCGTGCTCTGTGGTGTTGATATTAGTGCCAACGAGCATGGCAAGGAGACTTTCCCACCTCTTTGCAAAAGCTGCGGAAGGCGCCGGGGGTGGGGTTTTGCCAGAGGAAACTCTTGAATAGGTGCCATTGTTGTCAGAGGCAGATAAAGACATTATAGGGCTTGTTTTCGTGTGCAATTAGAGATTACCGTTGGGTTGTGGATGGAGATTAACAGACGCCCGTCCGCTTTTTCGTGGGGTGGGTGGAATAAGCAAAAACCCGGGCACGGATGGATTTTGGAGGGTCGTGTCTGTGATGCGGAAAGTCGGCGGTGGAGACGTGTCGATGAATTAGCTTGCGCTGGGCTGGGAATGGACTAAAAAAAAAGGGAAAAAGCAAGGATATTGATGGACGATGTCCACTGAATAGTACTTTAAACGACCTGGTGTACTTGGACCAGGGAAATATGGAGTACTAAGTAAGATGGTAGAAATTTGTGGTTGGGAACAAACCACGGTCAAGAAATCCCAAGCGATCTTTTCACACTCCGCCAGTGTCCTCCCTTCCATTCCCTTGAACCGCACTCACCCATCCGTCTTACTTCCACTCGGCTAGTAGGGACGCCTTCTTCCGCGGGTCACTTTGTAATGTGATGACCATACATATGCCATTAGACGGGCTCCGTGGGCATGCCAGGGCCAAGAACAAAAGAATGCACTACTCAGAACAGAGGGGGGATCATAGGATACCAAAGGTATACGAAGAATACCTGATACAACTTCTAGCAGGCGAAAATGAGCAAGCGACGAAAACGAAAACGTCCATAGCAAGCGCGGGAAAAACGTCAACTTGTTCCGCGAATCAAGTGTGCCGAGGACCCCTCGCCCTTGGTGAGGCAATGCGAGACCGTGCGGCAATCGCATCGGCAACCCTCCGCGACCGCCGTAATGGTCTCTCTCTTGGAGGACTATGTTCGGGTGCAGGGTCAACCTTATCCCCATGGCTGGTCGCTCCAGCCTCCTCCGTCTCCCAGTCAGGATGGACACAAAAGGCGCGAAATATCTCTTGTTCTGTGGGACTGAGTGGCATTTCCGACGAGGCGGTGTCCTCTTCGGTCGACACCGGTGGGTGGAGGCCGGCTAGTGCCAGATGGATAGAGGGTGGGATGGCCAACAAGGGTTCTTCCACAGGTCCTGTCTCGATAGGTGCTTCCCAAACATTTTCTTTCGCCAACTGTTCGTGGTCGAGTTGTGGTATAGGCGATGGAGTCCCAGCACCCGGTGAAACGAGCGAGGCATTAAAGCTTGGTCCAAACTGATTCAGCAACCTCCATGACGTGCTCTTCTGGTAGAAGTCTTGTAGAGCAGTAGGAAAACGCATGACAAGGTTGTCAGAAAGAAAGATGGTCTCTATTCCCAACGGTAAACCATGGGCATACGAGCGAGCGATACAGAGAGGAGCCCAAATTCCACTGATGGACGAAGAAGGATGAGACACGTTGACACACGCGTTGGGTAGAGGTGATGGAGGTGACAAGGATAGGTGGGATAGAATCGTGCTAAGATTCACAAAATCCGTGTCAATGCGTCTCAAAAGTAGGGTCGGACCGAGCATAGTCTGATATACGGAAATGCCTTAGAAGAACTCAGGTAAATATTCCCTCGTAAAGCCGAGTATACGCGCGACGTACCTTCAACCTGAGTAGCACATACATCAGGGGTGCACGGACGACATGTGCGGACAACCACAACGTCAGGTACCACTACATCAGATGAGGAGTGCGATGGGCAAGCTCTCGATTCAACATGACAAGTTCCTGTCTCTCCGTCTACTGCGCGCGCAGTGGCTACCTCGTCTCGTTTAGGTTCCACGCACTGCGGAGACGGGCCTTTATCTGAAGCGTGGTGCGGGAGCAAGTTACAATCCGCATGCATTCTCACTCCACTAGTCCATCCGTCTTCGAATTCATGTGGATGAACACTATCCGGGCCGAGCAACTCGGCGTCTTGCCAAGTGAGTCCACAACTTCCTCTATTGGTTCCGGTCGGCAAAGAGGGCAGAAAAGGCGATGCGGATAACGCTGCAAGTGAGAGGGGAGACTGGGACGCGAAAGAACCTGTGCTCGATTCAGAGGATAATGATGAATGATGGAATGATGTCAATGGGGAGCATGGTGAGATTGGGAAATCCGGAGCGAGCGGAGATTCATGCTCATGCAGTTCCACTTTTAGCATGGGCAAATCCTCTTGATCTTCTTGAGCACCAGTCCAGCCACTCTCAAACTCCCACTCCCAAAGCTCCAGCGTGTCAAACTTGAGGTCGTCTGTGGCCGGCAGCTTGACGGTCGCTGATGACATGGTAGATGTCGGTGCGCAGTCAAGGTCCTCCCAGGCATCTAGCATGTCACGGATGTCGGCGGGCTCGTGCTTGAACGGCTGAAGGTCATCAGTAGTCTCCACCTTGACTTGGAAAGCAGGTGCTGGGGAGGGGACAGAGAGGGAGGAATCCCAATCGACATCTGAGTCAAAATCAAGGTCGAAATCGTCGCGGTCCGAGTCAGGAGGAGGTGACGCACTCCAAGGAACAGATGGTGATCGCTTCCTCTCATCCGTCAGTGCACGGCACTGGACAGGAGACCACGACGAGCTTGCTTGCTCGTCGCAGTTCGGTGTGTAGCGTGGCACGGAAATGCCCCGACGCGGATACGGCGGCAGACTCCATGGCGCCTCCGGTGGGTCTGGACGCATGTCGATGTCATCGCCACCATTAGCGCCGGCGCCGTCGTCCTCAGACGAGGAATCAGTCATATCATTCGACAGGTCGATGACCTCTCTCGGCCGGGATCCAGCGGCCGGCGTCGCCGTGCATAGCACAGGTGGCCGGAGTCGGAGAGTGAGCTTCACTTTAGGAGGTCGTTCATCATCGCTGGAATCAGCGCTCAGTTCACCATATCCGCTGTCAATCGCAGGGCTATGGCTGTCCCGTCCAGCGCTTGAACTTGCCTGGGAACCGTCAGAATTCCGTCGACAGCCCCTCCTCAGTCTCTTTCTCTTTTCTCCGCACTGCGCCTCATCACGGGTCGCGTGCTTCTTCTGGCCCGCTTGCAATTCATCGCCGTGTTTTTCCGTGACTTTCCTTCCTTCCTTTCCATACTCGCAGAGACGGACTCCGACACGCGCAAATGGACATGAGACGCCCGCCGCCTTGGAAAGATACCAGACCATCGTGCCACGTCGGAAGTTGGTCAACCGCTCTCCTTCCAGTACCGCTTGTGCATCCTGAACAACAGCCTTGTCATGAAACCCTAGGTCCTTCGAACTGGGCTTGGTCGTATTGGTTGCTCCACCCGTCCTGCTGTACAGAGCTGGTACGAGATCATCATCCGCAAGAGTTCCAGACAAGACATGGCGAAGGAGGAGAGGATGATCCTGCTGTGCCTCACAGCGTGCCATATGATTTCGAATGTAGGTAGTGATGGCCTGGGATGCAGCGGAGACACTGGGGGAGGACATCGGTGAGCAACACGAGATAAATGCAAGGCAATGAATGTGAAGGAGATAGCGAGGCGACGTTCAGGGGTACGAAAGGCTGGATGGGCAAGTGGCGAAGGGGGGCACGTACGTTTGGCACATTAGACCATATTTGAGTGTCATTTCCGCGAGATCTTTGATCGTCATCGCGCGATTTTCCTACAGGGCGTGAGAGAGAGCACGTGGCATGCATCGTGAGCGGTAGATGGAGCAAATAGCGGGGACGGCAACTCACAACTGAGAGGAAGGAGCGACCAATCGCGTGGAAGACCTTGTTTGATGCATCGTCCGGGTGGAGCATGACACCGGGGAGGGGAAATACGGGGAGGCAGGGGTCCTGCACAAGGGGGATGGGGTGGTGAGGGGGTGGGATAGGTACGGGCTTGATTCTGCGTGGCACAGGATGCGGGGAAGGGGAGCACTGTCTTAGGCGTGTGCTTGGCTTGAGAACTGAATTTCTGCGGATGCGGGTGCCATACTGGTGTGGAGAAGAGGAGGGATGGTGGGGAGATGGTGGGTGCATTGAGGCGTCAAAGGGACATTAATAAGATATAGGACTCGTAGTAGGATTATAAGGGTACAGCAGAGTCGGTGGGGAGCGGGATGGTGGTGGTGAAAGACAAAAAGGGAGGAGGGCAACGAGCCCCCGACGTGACACCCAAAATTACATGAATCCATCAAAAATTCAAAAACAGGTGCTGCGTACGTATGTCACGTAAGTGTATCACGTAATACACTCACTTCCCCGATCATTCGCCCGTTATCTGCCCCTCCAGATTCGGACAACTCGTGCGCTCAAACTGCCCGTGGAACCTTGGCGGCACCACGGAAACGGCAGGGACAAAGAATAACCACCCCTTTTCTGTCCTGTCGGTCGCACTAGTCCGGATCTTTTCCCTCGCTTCTCCACACGCGAGCCCTCATAACGAGTCACCCTGTCACAGAATGCAGCCGCTTTCCCAGCGCCTCCAGCACCGTACAAACAAGCACCGTGGCGTCAACATCGAACCACCAATCTAACTATTCCGGAATGGTCGACTACACATCGTCGTTCACGATGGTAGATGCCCGCATCACGCTTCGTCATCTCTTTTCTTACCGGTGCTTCTCCCCAGATCGTCAACGTTTGACGTGTCTTCTTTGCAGTTGAAGCATGCTTTCTGCTCTTCCGTGAAAGTTGGAGTTTCAGTCTCGATGGTGAAAACAGGTACCTTCCTTTTTTGCGATCCCGCCCACCTTCGTGACTGCCGGAGGCTTCGAAGAAGCGTTCTTATCTGGAGACGAGCATTCACCTCCTTGGCGATCTCGCCTACTCTTCAACTTCATCTTGCCTGATGGACTTGCATATGAAATTATGCCGCTGATGTATAGAGAACCAACCGTTTGGGACGAGTGTTTCTGTTGTGTGCGCCGTGCGCGATTGAGTTGGCTCGTAGCCGCAGCAGTCATAGAGAGATGGTACTTTGAATTGACAAACTGCAATCGCTCAGCTAATTGGGCGAAAAACTGAACTGAAGAAACCGGCCTTCTTGATCGCAGGTTGGTCTCGTCTGGGGCTATCGTTATGCGCTCCCTGACCAGCAGTCTCAAACCGCTGCCATGGATGTAATGATGAACACATACCGTGATAATATCGGCCTAAGGCGGACAGGTGACCTGGCCCCACATTCATTAACATTGCCGACTCTTGAGACATTCTCTTTGTATTGTCCTATCCAGTAACTTTGACACTCCCAACAACTTCGGCAGTCTCTCAAAACATGATATTCCACATTTTCCCTGCACTTAGACATTATATATGAGCTACTGCGAACTCGAACGAGCGAAATTGAAGCAGAAACAAGCTCAGTAGTTCAAATGCTGGTTGTCACGCTGTTTGTGCTGGATTGTCACTTGCCGAATGGTGCCGAAACGGAGCTTGAAGTTTGCTCAGGTAGTCGAGGGTTGCCGCGACTTTACCAGGTCCATACTGCAGAGTATCAGCAGTGTTGGGCCAATGGCCGGTGCACTCGGGATATCTCACGACGGAGGAGTTGAAGATTTGAAAATTCAAGTGAAGGACATCCAGACGTTGCCCAGAACTCCGTAGGAAAAACTCGCACAGGAAACCCAAATCCATCCTGGAATACTGACACCGGCTCCGAATCCCAGGCCAGCGCGTCTCAATCGGTCGTCACTGACAGCCACAGTGGTTCTAATGCAGCGATCATGATAGTCTTCCAGTTTCATGATGCTAAACAGCCTACTCATGCTATATCCCCAGTAGGACTTGGACACGGTATATGCGACACATACCTGACTCCAATATGCCGGACTGAGTTTGACTTCGGCACGCCTGACCAAATGTGACCTGATGTGACCGCCAAAGTTGTTGGATAGGGGTATAGGGCTGTCACGTGACCTTCTACGCACGGGCGTCCACGTCATCAGCGCGCAAACGCGGCAATATAATTCCAAGCCTATTCACAATCCACCACCCCTCAAAAAAAGACAGAAAATATGCCATTTTCTGAGTACCTTGTCACTGACGACTTGACGGTGCTCCTAGGTTTTATCGGTGTATCTGTATTTCTTCTCCAGAACTTGTACAAGCCACAACCTCTTGTGCATCCCATTCTTCTCGGAAGACAGAGCGACGTTGGCCGCGTGAGACACCCCGCCGAAAGCACCGTCTACAGAAACTATGGCACTGGGCTTATGGGCAGGGTATGTCACCTTTTCCGCTGACCTGAGCAGTTCTTTCACACCATCTTCTAGTTTCCTGTCAAACCTGACAAGGATGTAGACCTTGTCAATGACCTTGTCAAGCCAAAATTCGAGTCTCCCAGGACACTCTGGTCGGCCAAAGTAAGTGACTTGAATATGTATATCTAGGCCACTTGCCTACCAGTGCCACGTAGATCACCAATGCTAGACTGAACGAACGTATTGCCGCCTTCGGTGCTGGAATTTCCCGCTTTCTCCCTGGCGAGTCTAATGTGTTGCTACTTTTGAACGATAGCCTCGGTGGGCTTGTTTTCTACTCTCATTCTCGCCCGCTCAACGCGAATGCATGCAGAGTTTGTGATAGCTGATCTCGCACTCGCCAAGTACTCCATAGTGTCTATGACTTTGAGTTCACCAAAGCTTCTTTCTTGTGTGTTAGAGACCCACCCCCCGTCTGCCATCATTGTCGGCGCGGATTTCTTGCCTCAACTCCTTGAGGTTATCTATGACGCAGGAGAACATGACTACAAGATTATCGTGGCAGGACAGACGGACATTGATGTTCGGCCCAAGGCGGCACGCGAGGCCGAAATTCTCACCTGGGCCCAAGTTGAGGCAGACGGTGCTCAGTTAGCCGATGCAACAACTTTGCCTTCAGTCCGTAAGTTTTCTTTTGGAATTTGCTTTGCGATTCACCGATCCATCCTCCAGGGCCCAATGATCCATTTACCGTTGCTTTCTTTGAAACACCTTCTGGAAGTCTCCAGGGAGTGCGCTTCACTCACTCGAATCTTACGTCTGGTGTCACAGCCATCAGAGCATTGTTTCCACCGTCCATAGCGCTGTCTTCCCTCGACACTATCGTCTCCGGGCACTCTCTGAGTACTCCGTTTGGGCGAGCAGTCGCGTACACTGCATTGCATGAGGGCGCATGTTTCGCGACATGCGACTCGACCCGCATATACGCCAATATCGAATCCGGTTTGAAGCGTGACGTCGATGACATACTTTCCGCCACAAAACTTCCTATCCCATCACCCACGATATTGTTCGTTCATCCTGGTCACCTACAGGATCTATCAGTTACGGTACTCTCTCGTGCGAAGAAGTCCTCATTCATCTACCCTGTTATGTGGAGACATAAACTGGCAGCACTGGCTGAAGGCTTTTCAAGTAAGGAAAGTTTATGGGACCGCACTCTATTCGATGGTGCCCGCGAATCCGTGATGGGACGAATGGCCGGTACCCTAAAGGCTGTTGTCATCAGTGGGGGTGACTATTCACTCGTTATTCTTTTTATGCTGATACTGATGCAAGTCTTCCAGGTTCGTTACCGAACGATGCATTAACGCCAGCACGGATCGCACTCTCGGTCCCACTCATTAATACTCATATCCATCCATCGACAAGCGGCCCCGTGTTTGCTACGCATGCCTTTGATCTCCAGTCTCTGCCCTCGGCGGAGGGTGAACGAGCTCATGTCGGCGCCCCAAGCGTGAACGTTGAAGTTAAACTTGTTGGCGTGGACGACGCGACGATTGAGAAGGGCAGTGATCCCAAAGGGGAACTCTTATTGCGCGGACCGCCAATTGGGGTATTTTTATCTGGGGACGCAAATAGTACGGAGACCAAGGAAGACGACTGGGTCCAGACGGGGGAGATTGCGCGAGTCATGACCAATGGAGCCTTCAGGGTGGTCGGAAGGAAATCACATTAGTTTGTCGTGCGCATGTTCTGTGTTCTTGTGTATATTTGTGCGTTTTGGCTTTTCACAGGCTGTAGCTCGTTGACTGCTACTGAATAGATAACTATGATGTATGACAAACAGCGTCTATCTCCTGAGTTATCCATCGTTGTATCATTCACAAACAGAGCCAATGGTTGAATGATTATAGACCTAAGCAAAACAGTGCTCCCTAGATATTGATGTCTTTCATTGTGATCCCAATCTCCTTCAAGACGGCTGCAGACGCCAGTTTCCGTCCATCCCCCTTTGCCCGACAGACCGCCTGCAGCCGCTTTGCCTTTGATCTGAATGTGCGCGCTTCCTGGGTGTCCCCTGTGACCCTTGTTAACGCATCCCCCAATTCCTCTGCCTGGACACCGGGTGCACTGCGTTTATTCCCGAAAAGACCCACGCTCAAAAACTCGGCGCGGCGGGCATAGTCGTACGTGTCAAGCCAGATGGGGAGGACAACGTGTGGCATACCGGACCTGTCCGAAAACACGCCAAATTCAATTAGATTACAGGATCACGACCTCCGAAAATGCAAATGCTCACCAAACGCCCTCGAAGAACGAATTCGCCCCTCCATGGTGGACCGTGCAGACCATGTTTGAATGCTGCAATATAGAGACCGGCTCTGCGTCTAACCAAGCTACCACCTTGATCTGCCCTTGTTCGATTTCTTTCCCAATGACGTCGTCGATCGCTTGCTCGATGTCTCCATTTGCCTTCCAGAGCACCTGGATCTTGCCCGCGCCCTTTCGTTCGTGATAGTCCAGCAATATGCGTAATGCGCCTGCTATCTCCCTCGCAAGTGTCTTGTCGGAAACTGCGTGCGACCCTAGGTTGACCATCACGGTTGGCCCCTTGTCCAACCATGTCATCAGTGCTGGATCGCTCTCCTCAAGAGACTCAAAGGGAACGATGATGGGTCCGCACAAGACCATCTCTTCGGGAATGACCGCAAAAGGGAAGTCCGTTTCGGGGAGAGCAGGGCAGATGTGTTTTACCCCAGGGTAAAACTCCCAAGTCAACGTCGGTTTGATTCCAAGAGATTTACGCAAAGCTTGAATTCGTCTGACCCTCGCCGACGTCGCGAATCGCATCCAGAGTCGTATGTAGAGATAGATGTTGAGGGGTATTTCCCACCAGTTGAGAGGAAATGAGAATCCCGACGATAAGCTGTGCAAGGATGTATATGAAAGCGTCCAAAATGTGGAATGCGCAGGACGGACACTGGATATTTCCAAAGCGCAGCGAAACACGGTTGCAGCATCGCTGCGACATCCTTGATCGAATTTGGAAGCATAATGATGAATTGTTGGCCCATAACCTTGCAGGCGTCCATAGCAACATTAAAGAACACGTCTATTACCACCATGTCTGGTTTGACCGACGCGATCACCTCCCTGATGCTCTCGATAGCCGTGAGGTATTCCTCCGGACTCCAGGGAAAGAAGGTGATATCCAATGTGGAATAACTCTTCAAAGCGCCCGATACGCCATGAGAATGAGGGAACATGGTAACGTCTAGACCGTTCCTGTACATCATTTCATTTCCAAGAACGGTGGAAAACCCTTGCATTCGCAGAAACTCACAGAACCTGTGGGTCTGCCGCCAGAACATCCAGTGTTGCTGTGACGGTGAACGAGCTCTTGAAGGCGTGAGACACGGACTTCAAGGCACGCGAAAGACGCGATGTAGACGTTCGCGCCTGCGAGGGCAAGTTCATATGAGGTTGCGAGGTTTACGTTGGCTTGACCGTATTCAGAGTATGTAAAGAAAAGCACGGTAGGGAGGGGAGTCATGGCAGATCCGGGCATGCGCAGCAGAGAGTGAGTACTCTTTAGGCTTAAATACAGAGGATAGCCCACGTTATGATCATCAAAATGGTCTGCCTCGTTCCGCTATTTTTGGATCCATGACCTGAAGCGCCGCGCAGCATGTTCGGTTACCAACAAAGTTGCTGGAAGCACGCCGCGGCCAGACGGCGGGCAACACTGAGACGAGCGGACAAGCGAACTGAGCCACGCTCTATAAGAGGACGACGACGTACGGGCACGAGATGTACGATATATATCGTGCTATGTGTGACCTGTGTGCCAATGGATAAGACAGTTGCTCATTCCTTCCTTGGCGTATTTGTGTTTGTGGAATGTCCACAAATGAACGTTCAGCAGCTCTTTGCGAATGTTTACTGAGACTAAGACCAAGACTTATTTGCACCTATCATAGGCCTCAGCCATGTCTCCGAGTCATCCACAACAAGCAGTCTTACAAGACATTCTCAGCCAGCTTCAGACCCGGATCACCGACTTCCAGACGCTCCTCCCACTCCTGTGTCTACCACTTGCCAGAGTAAACTTGTTGCCCCCACAATTTAGGAGATTCAACTCGTTGCCCAGCGGAGATGTGACGGTTGACATCGCCAAGGTGTTCCCTCTAATCCAACGTGTTTTGCTGGAGTCGATACTGCCAACATGGGAAACCACTTTGGAGGAGGAGGGTTGCTCTGCGCTGACACTGCAATATTTTTGTCCAGGCGCATTTTTGAACGCCTCTTCTGCGGCCGGGGATGTGGTTATGTGCGCGTACTCGACGATACTTTCCCTTCCGTTACACCAACGATGTGTGGACCTGCTACTGAGACTCGCAAAGGAATACCCCATCGACAGACTCTTCTACGCGGTGCATACAATCCCTGATCCAGCCAAGAGATCGGTTAGCTGGGATGATTGCCTAAGGAATATCTTTGCAGTACCCGCCAAGATAGGCAACGCTTTCAAAGGGCAGGGCATTCCAACCGACCTCGGCCTGCCTGATTATTACAACAACCTAAGTATACGAACCGAACGTCTCATTCATGCTTTATCCAAGCATGTTGTTGCAGGCCGGTACTCTGTCGCTATGCACACCCTTGAATTCTTACATGTCTCCAATTAACAGATGATTTATCACTTGTGACCCAGCTCTTCCGGAAACTCGCGCATGTCGGGGCATTCCCAAGTTCAGTTCACCCGTCCCCTTCCCAGTCCTCGTTCTTCCGCTCCACACTGCCGGTCGTCCGACGTAGATTCCAAGATGAGGAGAGCGAATCGTACCAGAAGATCTGGAATCGTACGATAGCATCATTGGCCTCTGTACTGGCGCAGCAAGCCATCCTCGTGTCGTTATTTTCATCGCTTGACTCTCTGGAATCGACGCTAGGTACATCTGCTCATGATAGGGGCATAATACGTCTAGAGGCATCCCTTCTACACTATGTGGTTGGCGATATCGGTCCTCGCCACGACCTCTGGGACATGTTGATCTCTGTATTCTTGGCTCGAAGTTGGGGTGAGAATCATTCTCGAGTTTTTGTATGCTGGTTAGCGAGCGGCAAGCAACCTTCACAAGGTGATGTCTGCCGCCTTCTGAGCCTGTTCTGGTGAATTTTGACCATCTGCGTGGATTAGCGCAAGAAGCTTTTCTTTCTCGTCTCATCTCTGTATGGAGTGCTCCTGAACACATCAAGCGTTCTCTGCTTTCTCGCCATCGATGTAGGTCATTTGAAAATCTGTGAAATATGTGGCTCATCACATCGAGGACACGATTTCAGACATCTCTACGTTGCTTCTGCTCGCTGTGACACATTTTCCACCATCTTCGAAAGAAGTGTCAATTGCAACTTCTCCTTCCTTGCTCTCTGCGGTTGGCGCATATATCAGCCATCCGGATGCTGGTGTACGCCGGTGCGGCATGTTGGTTGCCGAGGTGGTGGCTAGCAGGGTCGGAAAAAACCTGAACTTCGGCGACTGGGAAGGGGATGATGACAACAAACTTTGGGCTAGACGTCTCAGAGAAGTCTGCTCTCAGAGAGACATCGATTTTGAGCCTTTGGCCGAGGATGATACTGTTCAGGGGAATAGTGGAGGACCAATGACCACGGAAGTAACGTTGATGACAGCCGCTCCTCAAGGATCTGTCGCGAGAGCCGACACGCTAGCACAGCGCGTTATTGACTATGATTCAGATGATTCGCTGACTGGCTATGCTTCCTCATCCTCCCGCTCTCCGTCACCTACACCGTCTGAGTTGCAGGAAATTGAGAAAGATCCCACGCTTCGCACTGGTGAAAAGAAGATAACTCGTCCTGTGTACCTGGCTCAGTTGGGTGAGCTTGTCCGGAACGGCGGGGTTGGGTCTTCCGAGGCAGATCGGGAGGCAGACAGGGTAGAAATGGCCCTAAATATTGGCGAGGAGTTGATCCGCAGGAAACGCGACTACGGCACAGAGCTGGGTAGGTATAGCTTGGCTCTTCGTCATAGCATGAACCTTCTCACCCCCTATGTAGCGGAAAATGCTGCCAATCTTGTCTATGGTTTTGTTTTCCTTAACAATAAATTTGAACTGGACGATTTCGACAACAAGAGACAGCGCATTGTGGTAGCGTTGGTCGCGTGTTGCCCCAGGATCTCTGCTCAGTACGTTCCTTATTTCTTCGTGTAGTCTTCTCATCTGAACCATCACGCAGGTGTATTATCGAAGAATTTTTCAAAAACCAATATTCATCTGACCAGCGCTCAGTAATGCTGAATGCCCTGGCACTTGGAGCCAGAGAGTTAGCGTCACTTCCTATCTATTCCAAAGCTCTACAGCCGCCTGCGACTCAGCAGGTCGTTCGGGAAAGACAACTGCGGATCAAAAAACCTCCGAAGATCACCGAGGTCGTTTCAGCTAGTCACACAAACTCGACTCCTTCAGTGCAGCGTCCACCAGACGCAATATCTTTCACAAATGTTGCCGCTGAGTGGTTCATTATGCCCTTCGTCAACCGGTTCTGGGTTTTCCTTCGGGATGAACAAACGCGGGAGGAGCGGACTGCACACCGTGACAAGCTATATCAATACCGCGGCGCCGGAACAGGTCTTATCTTAAACCCTCTTATCCTGACGGGGATTCTGAACACCATGGCGATTCTCGTGCATGCCTCCCAGAACGCGCCGCAGTGGCTCGCCCTTATTGCACCAAACACGCTGGAGCTTGCGGTCACCGTAGGATCCAGGCAGCTGACTAGACCAGTGAGCGACAATTTGAGCGACGAGGACGGTCCGCCAAAAGACGAAGGCGATCAAGACAAGGAGGCCTCTGTTCTCACGTCGGCACTCGACCTGGCGCTGGTTGTTCTGGATGGCTGCCTCGAACTGGACGGTGGGCACTCACTCGGCCTGGAGCACACTGCGCTTCTGATTGGAACAGGAGAGTGGGGCGGCCGGGTATTCAGCATGCTTGAGAGGGGTATCCGGGTGACAGGGGTGGGTGGGATACACGAGGTGGAACTACAAAGGGCTGTCGCTGGTGTGCTCCTCAAAGTCGACCAAATCACATCGAGATGGCGCCGCTCCATGATAGAGCTGTAGCCGGCGTGAGAATACATTGCCGTATTATATAACCACTCGTTGTTCACCTTTGCGGTGACCATACTCACTCGCATACTAAATGCTCGCTGCAAGACTCTCGACTTCTGCAGCTGCTTTGCGGCCCACATTCGCCCGGAGGTGTATCTCTACATCACTCTCAAGGCGCTCAGATGCCCTCTTTGTGGTCCGTAACTTTCCCGGAACGTGTCATCGTCTGCTCAAGCCTTTGCGTTAGCATCGGGACACTCCGTACAACAACCCGAAGGTGTGCTGTTCGCGTGTCATCCCAAGATGCTCATACCGACGTCTTTGACCATAGATACCCTTTGAATTTACCCCGAACAACTTGAAGGAGGCGACAGAAATTATATCCCGGTATCCCCCACAATACAAAAAGGCAGCCGTTATTCCTCTCCTCCATCTCGGCCAGCAGCAGAACAAGGGATGGACCAGTATTAGCGTTATGAACTACATAGCAAAGCTTCTCGAGATGCCACCAATGCGCGTCTACGAAGTTGCGACCTTCTATACCATGTTCAACCGGTGCGCCAAATTATGCAGGTCGGGTTTCGTGTCGTAACATTGAACGTGTCTAGAGAGCCGATTGGCGAGAATTTCGTTCAAGTTTGCACCACCACACCATGCATGTTGCGTGGATCAACAGAAATTTTGGATACTGTCTGTTCTCATCTTGGTGGGATTAAGCCGGGGGCAACGACCAAGGATGGCAAGTTTACTGTCATTGAAGTCGAGTGTCAGGGCGCTTGCAGTAATGCACCGATGATGGTCGTCAATGACGACTTTTATGTAGGTCAAAGCAGTTGGATACGAGACCATGTACTGATGGCAAACACAGGAGGATCTCACACCAGCGACTACGAAAAGGGTGCTTGATGCATTTGCAAAAGGTGGAAAACCTAAGCCTGGGCCGCAAAGCGGGCGGCATACCAGTGAAAACTCTGCTGCATTAACTGCGTTGACATCCAAGGTGCGCTAACATGTCGGTGCAGATTCAACCCGCTCTTACATTGTTTGTAGCCATATGGTCCAGGAGAGTTCTGTACCCCTGAGTTTAGCTAGACTTCCTTAGTCCAAAATATGATCTCTTGGAAAATAGACGCAGTCCAGTGAAACTAATTAGAGCGAGGTATCAAACGACGCAGGGTAATCTGATACATCAATCATCTCCTTCCCCGTCATCGAGTTCGTTGGAACCGTGACCGCCTTCCGCCAACCTCTCAATTATATATCTGTACCAGGCAGATTAAATGTTGGGGCTTGCACATTATTATTGTTCACTTACTCCACTTCTTCTTTCAGATCACCACAGTAAGTATCTGCCCGCGCTAAGTAAGAGAGCTTGCCCAACTTGTCAAAAGCACACTCACCAAGGGGTAAATCATGCGGGTCATAACCTATTAGACCATGCTTATCAATAAGGTGCAAAGCAATCTTTCCAC
>JBBPLJ010000399.1:5334-21557 GCA_038089715.1 Veloporphyrellus conicus
TATTGATCTCCCTTCAGCCTGTGAAAAGGCAAGAATGCCCTGTGTTCCTACCTCGTATTTCACACCATCTATCACTATATGCTTCAGCCAGCGCGAACGCCCTATCCTTTGATCGGGTCGGAACTGAACACGCCTGCGGGTCTGAGTGCGTTCGAGGAACCCCCGAAGCCGGAGGGCAAGCTTGTCTTGGGGTACTTCAGGCTCGGGTGGAGGCTTGGGTCCAACGACGTAAAGGGTTTCTTTAAACAAATTCTCGGCCATTTGTACAATCCGAGGGGTCACATGCGTGCGTATGGAATCGCGGAGTACTGCTAGATCGAGGTTCCCCTTGTATTCGATGCTGAGACGATCAACCTTGACCGACTGTTTCTGGGCCATCTTCCTGCTGCCTATAGGCAATATTGGAGCCATGCGAGAAAGAAGGTGGCGGATAACATTAGATGCTCTGAGGTCGTCTCCCCGTGGGACGCGCTCTAGTGTTCTCTTTAGTTTTGGAACCTAGGAAAATGCTTAGTGTACATTCTCTCTGGGATGAGATAAGCTTACAGCTTCCCAAAGCTCGCGTTCCTCCAGAGGCTCACCAAAAATCTTGATCTGGCTATATGCTCGTATGAAACCAGAATATTCTTGCTCTGCATCGTTTGCGGCAGAGGATATCACGAATTTCAATATAGTCTGCAGTTTCCAAAAGGGACGGAATTGACTTCGATATTTCTTGTGTATACTCTGAACGTCGAGCTCATAAATGGCATGGTCGGTTTCAACAAAGAACGGGCTTGTCACGTCAGTATGTGCTAGTCATGTACGAGGAATCCCGGAAGACGACATACCTATCACTTTCCCAATATTTTGTAAAGTACTTGCGTATCCGTGACGTGCGAATATACTGTTCCATGCCATATCCTTCAACATCGTCCTCCTGAGCGTCGTCCTCATCTATATCAAATACCGCGACAGCGACACCAGCGCCGAGAACGTGATGATCGTTGTTGTCAAGGACGTCCAGTGAAACCATGGTGTTCAAGTTTTCATTGTGACCATCAAAGAACGTGAACTTGGAAAGGCGGCGAGTCCGCTTCCTACCGTCATCCGGGGGATACTGGTCTTCGCCAAAGAGGAGCGTCTCACCTGTCTCCTTTTGCTCATATGGCCGAGGTTCATATTTCCGTTCTGATGATGTAAAACTGTAGGTCAAACCCGTAGGAAGGCTCCCAATGAATAGGTATCCTTACTGGGTCGTGGATTTTCGTCAAGATTACGACGTTTTGCGCCCTAGTAGAAGATGTAGACTTGGCCGACGCCGCTCGCTGAGTGAATGTTCGAAGTACGCACTCTGAGAGAGCCCGCGTCACCAGCGTCACCGCGATCCCGCTTGCGGCTACTAGCATCAGACGCAGACGAGTCGTCTGGATCAATGCCGAAAGAGACATCCAGAGCGCTTGGTCGCTTTCCTCGTCGACTCGGAAGTTCTGACATCAGAATCGTGGATGATTAACTTTGAGGTGACGATGTATCGAATGACGGAATCCCAGTGATATTTTGAATATACAAGTCGCATTGGCACGGTCTACCAAGGACGGTCTTTCAAGTTGTAGATATATCTAACAGGAGTCCACGTACTCACAATCTAAATAGCATACAACTACAGGACTGCTACTATGGACGGAACTGAGGGCTGAGGATTTACGCTCGTGTGTAGACAATAGAATTTACCAAGTCAGACCCACGGTGCTAAGACTGGTACACATTATGATAACTGCGGCGGAAAATGCAACAAGAACTCAAGAAATCGGGGATTATAGTACCATACTTGACCAAGAGCTGTACTTATAATAGAATGAACGCTAGTCCATATTCGAATAGATCACGGACTGACCAAGATGAGCCTCTAAGGCGAAAGAAGCTGAAAAGGGGGGCGGAGATTTACTTGGCCGAAACGGCGCTGACGTTAGGTGCCTCAGGCCCTGCGAGCGCGCCTTCTGGGACACCACCGGAAGGGGTTGCTGACTCACCGACCTGGTGGAAATCTGCTGATAAGAAGGGGATCAGCTTATATCATTGTATGTGCGGAAAGGCTGACCGAGAATCTCGCTGTACATCATGACCTTCCATGTGTCTACAGGTAGATCGGCGTCGTTGAAGCTCCAGTCGAACTGTTCCGCAGCGACTGGTTCATCGGTTGGATCATGGTATGGTGCGACATACTCGTGCGCAAGAGACGTGGCGGCATCTATGCGTTTTCGAGGATCAAAGACCAACATCTTCTCCAAGAGATCCAAAGCTAGCAACACATGAACATCATCGATCTCAAACGCAGTGATGTTCAACTCACCGTCCTTATCAGCGGTTCTGAGCTTTTGGCTGAAAGGGACACGCTCCCGTTTGGGCAAGCTTTGGACGAATCTTAGCGTCTGCGAGGCGACGGGCATAAGAAAACGAAATTATGGAAGAGAGGGAGGACGGACATTTTCGCTTGCGATGGTTTCAATGACATCATCAGGGGGTGTTCCCAACAGCTCGGTGATAATTGAGAACTGGTTCACGTCTGCGTTCTGGTCAGCTAAACCCGTAGGAAAGCGGAAAGAAAAAAAATGCGCACGGTCTTTGCCAGGGAACAACGGCTTCCCTTCCAACATCTCGGCAAATATGCATCCAGTACTCCAAATGTCAACTGCCACATCATACTTTTGCCATGTCAGCATGATCTCAGGGGCACGATAGTATCTCGTCGAGACATATCCAGTCATTTGCGGATCTTGGATGCGCGCTAGACCAAAGTCACATATCTGCTCTTCGTCAGCCACATCAGATATAAAACTACCATTGAAGAAAAAACCTTGAGATCGCAATTTTCGTTGACGAGAATATTGCTTGGTTTCTGATAGGGACGAATCAAAATTGGGCGACAAAGGAGCCAGCTGCATGACTTGCCAAATCCCGATGGACAACTCCGGCGGAATGAACGTATTTCAAACCTCGCTATTGGCTATGAATCAGCTTGACAGTAAGTGGAACGAGCACACGTACAAGAATCTGGTATAAAAAGTACTGGATGAACTGTTTCTCCAACGGGCGCGACGTCAGCAGGCGGTGGAGGTCAGTGCCAAGGAGTTCCGTAACAAAGTATCTGTATGGCGAGATTAGATATTGCCAGTGGGGACAGAAAACACAATGGGGCTCACAAATCCTCCAGAGGTGAGATGAAGACGTCACTTAAGCTGATGATCTAGAAAACCATAAGATGCGTAGAGTGGGATCGCGAGAGAACCTACGTTCTCGTGTTGTATGTGTTTCAGCAACTTGAGTTCGCGATACGTGCGTTTACTCAGGACAGGTGTACTGAAGGGTTTCATGATCTTCTTGATCGCGACGGAGGAGCCTGTCAACTGGTCCTTTGCAGAACTAGACGGGCATGAGGGGTAGATGAGGGGCAGCGGGAGGGGAAGAGTAGTACCAGACGAGACCGAAGGCCCCTGGTGGAAGATTGGTGAGCAGAAACGGGGTGAGATCGAGACAAGCGCACCCATCCCAACTGGCTGAAGGTCGACATAACGCGTAGTGACCTTGAGAATCGATGTGAATCATCAGGTGATCCAGGGATCGCGATGCAACGGGCGCACCTCGAAGGATGTGCCAAATATGCTGAGCTTTACGAACGACATGGTGGTGGAGAGGATGGCGGAGAGAAGCTGCCATCCAAAACAAGCCGGATGATAAAAGGCAACCCTCAGCCTCCTGCAGCTTCTCTAATTTTCGATGGGCGTGTCTGAGGTCCCTGACCGATATCATTCCGACAACCACCCGACGCTCGTCAGACTCGCCCATGATTACACACCAAGCTGAGCCTCGCTTAGTTTCTCAGGCTACCTCTCTTCTGCCATGTCATTCATCCGCGTTGCGACCTTGACTCGCTCAGCGGTAGGTGTGCCATCCACCAACCCTCGCTCAGAGTCGTCTGACTCCCACAGGCCAGACTTTACTCCACGGAAGCACCCGCGGCCAAAAAGTCAACAGGGCTCAGATGTCTTCTGCCTGTAGGCGGTGTCTTGGGTGGTTATTTTTTTTACGAGTACTACTACAAGGGCCAGATGGACCAGGTCAAGCCAACCAAGGTTCTGACCAGCCCTCTGGATCCCGAAAAGTTTGTCGACTTTAAGCTCAGGAGGGTCGAGCCGTACAACCACAACACCTCCAAGTGTGTATCGTGCATACGTCCATGATAGTCGTACCTAACGCATTGGAACGATAGGTTTGTCTTTGATTTGGGCGAGGGCAGTGCTTCTCTCCTCCCGATAGCCTCTTGCGTATTGGTCAAGGCCGAGGAGTTCAAGGATGCCAAAGGCAAACCCATGGTCCGGCCCTATACCCCCATTTCTCCGTCAGATTTAGAAGGGGAGCTTTCGTTCATCGTCAAAAAGTATGAGACCGGCAATGTCTCCAAGTATATCCACACTCTTAAACCTGGTGACACGCTTGCCGTCAAGGGACCTCTGGCGAAATGGTCCTGGAAGAGTGATACCTCCTTTATCTTATGTGTGGCGAGTGTTAACTGAGCCCTATGTAGCGAACGAGTTTGACGAAGTTGGGCTCATTGGTGGAGGCACCGGCATGTAAGTCCCTAATGAGGAAAATAAATTTTCCGGTCGTCTAACTGCAACCCCCAAGTGCGCCTTTGTACCAAGTTTTGCAGCATGCACTCGCAGATAAAGCCAACAAGACCAAGTTCAAGTTGATTTTCGCCAACGTGACCGAGGCAGATATCCTTCTTCGCGATGAGCTGGATGCCATGAAGAAGAAATACCCGAACAACTTTGATGTTGTCTACGTGCTTGACAAACCCCCCGCAGCCTGGCAGGGTGATTGAATATTCCTCCAGCGTTTGAGATGATACTCACATGTGGGTCAGGACCGAGCGGGTATGTCGGTGCGGATCTCATCAAACGGCATTTCGCGCCTCCTTCTCTCGGTGACAAAGTGAAGGTCTTTGTTTGTGGTGAGTAATGTTGCCCAGGATAGAGAATAGAGTTGACATGTATCACAGGCCCTCCACCGCAAATCGCTTCCATTGCGGGGAAGAAAGATGGGCCCAAACAAGGAGAATTTGGGGGAGTTCTGAAGGAACTTGGATATGCGGCGGACCAGGTTGGTACTCTGCACTGGCTATGTCGATGATACTGATGACTGCTCCAGGTGTACAAGTTCTGAGCCAGAGACGACGTTACGTAATCGTTGGTGTAGACGTACACATAGATTACATAAGCCGTACTACGGACGGACTGACGCGTGCTTTGATCAAGCTGCAATCTACATGGTGCTGCGCCTCTCCAGCCTTTGAGTGCTTGTCTGGATGATCCAGATATCCTGATCGTCTCGAAACTCCATCGGTATATCCCAACATTTTCATTCCATCCGCTGTCGTGGCTCATTTCAGTCTGTTCAAGCTACTACATTATGGACCATAGTAGTGATCCCAGACAGCTAGCTCGTCGCTTGCCATCGTTACCCCAGACTACACCGTCTCCAGGTGTCTCCAAGGCACCAAGTACAGTATCAACCACCAGCTTCTATGCATCAAAGTCACCGCCACCCCTTCCTTCCCGCAAAAGCGTCGGCTCGGCTCACACAAAGAGCATCCAACCCAGTACGCCACCTCCGGTGTATGGTTCAATGGATGGAAGCCCCTTTCGCGAGCCGCAGCTTGTTGAGGATGCACCCATTATGAACGATGCTATGTCCGGTCTCTTACCCGCCGATAATGTCCATAGTGCATGGGGTCAGGTCGACAATGCGTGGGGAGGGGGGTCTCGGCCAGCATGGGGTGCAACTACCGACACATGGAATACAGACCCGACCCCTTGGGATAATACTAACGCTTGGGCGCAACCCTATAGCGGGTCCTCATCACGAGGTCCTAGTATTGATGGTCGGGACAAATTCGAAGAGGAGCACTGGTGGGATGCTTCCATCCGCGATGTCCACAAAAGACCAGGCCCAGGAGTATTACCGCCTTATCTGGCTGAACTCTTACACAATCCCGATCACTCCTTGTTCTCAGTCAGCATCGACCCGCCAGATTTCAAACCTACGGCTTGTCCCCCCCAGGAGAACTGTGATGCCGGTCCCCCGTTCCAGCCACCTTCTGTGGACGATCTAACATACTCCATTCCCCACCCAAACGCGTACTATTGCAGGAAGCATAATGGTTGGGTTCTTCTTCAATGGAAGTCTTCAACAATAATGCCTCCCTTGGCAAATTCTTTCGTCCCCGATCCAGAAATCCCCTTCCCGGACCTTGGGCGTCGAAAGCGGACGGCGTCTTGTGTTGGAGAGGGAGAGCAACCTTTTGGTCCAGCGAACCTGACCCACCACTTTCATCGTTACGAAAGGGCCGTCGATGCATTAAAACTCGATCCGGCTTTTCGCCGCTCAGAATGGGAAATAGCTGTTCAAAGAAAGCAAAAACGGCGGAAAGTGACATCACTCAACATGGATACGATTTCGCTCGATGAAATATCAGATGGTGCTATGGAAGACTCAGTTTCTGAAGAGCAAGGTGACCTATTAGACCTTTATGTTTGTTGCCAATGCTCGTTGTACTGCATTGTTTCCGAAGTCATTCCTGGTGTTATACCCGTCAAGTACATCGAGGAGTTCACACGAGAGAGGTGTGATAACCCGACTCCTGGTCGCAGTCGAGAGGAGTCTGTTGTCTCGGGACTCGAAACCTTCATAGCGTACGTTCAATCCTTGATGCTCCCTGCAAGATGCTCATGGAATGTAGTATCGTTGAGAACAAATTATGGAAGGGAGAACATCGTGGCATTACCATTTCTCGTCCAGCATTCCAACGAAAGATCGGATGGACACCTGTAGTGTGAGAGCACATTCGGTTATTTTCCAACTTACTCATGATCCACACGTCTAGTCGCTGTATCTTTGAACACCTGGGCTTCGTCATTGCTGAAACAGTCACAACAACTGGTGTGCGAGATACTTCTATTACACCTCCGGAAACGAATCTAAACACTCTGGAGGGCCGCCAGAGTAGTAGAAAGCTTCTTCGATTCTGGGTAGAAGTAAGCGCTTGGCTACTCGACTACCAACGCCGATATAGTATGTGTTCTCTCCAGATTCTCGGGATGTCCACTGAATGTTTGCATAGGCAACGCGCTTAAACAGTACACTTGTGCAAAAGTATGGGTGAAATTGGATTCCGTCCGTGAAATGTATCAAATGGGTATAGGAGCGCATCCTGATCAAAGTACGTCTTGCTTGTTCCCTTTAATCATCACGTTGATCGCTGGGATATCTAGTCTCCAGAGTGACAAAGTTACCTACATTCTTGGAGGATAAAACTGTTGAACGCGCCGTAAGAGCTCTAGGATTGACTCCCATGACGTACTCGCATGGTGGGTGGATGCCCCATGGACCAATTTTGTGCTAAACCAACAAATTTCAGAGCTCTTGGTGTTTGCGTATCTTGCACAGTGTAGATGCGATCCTAGGCAGACGCCACACTACTTCACTCAATTTTATACTGTTTTCCAAGCTATTCACGCTATTGATGTTCCCTCTCAGGAATTGCAAAACCTGGTTCTGGAAGAGCGCACCAGGAACCGGTACACTGAAGAAGATCGCCTCAAAGCTATTCAAACCCTCGGATTCGGCAGGCACAACCTGTTGGGCGTGGATTACGAGGACGATATTGACGAAGACTTCTTGGCCGGGGCCTGGAAAGACTGCGTGAAGAGAGCCTGGAGGGATCCCAAGGATGGCGCGCAGCAACTGAGGGATGCCAACGATGCATTCAGGACTATAGCAGAGTCGAGAGGCAGTGTACACCTGCGGAAATTGTGGGAGGATTCCACGAGGGATAGTTTGGACCCAAGTCGGGCCTACAGTGTCCTAGAAACACCCCCGGACACGGAAGAGACGATGCTAATGACCGTATACTTGGTGCGGGTATGTGCTTTAATGTTCGTCGCTATATCGTGCCCTCACGTCGCATTATTAGATTGATGAACAACCGCATCAAGCTGACCGGATGAGGGAGGCCATGCAGACGATCGCAGAGGCCAGAGATAGCACTCGATTGCGCACATTCATAGAAACTGGGCAGGACCGTAAGTATCAGCAGGACTGAGCGCGAGAATGACGTCTCACATCTCCATTAGCAGGTGAGATGGGGCCGGTAGTACCACCTGAGTTACCACGGGGCCTCAACCAGCTGGGTAACACGTGTTACTTGAATTCCCTGTTGCAGTACTTCTACACTATCAAAGAACTTCGAGATGCTGTCGCGCCATTGGCAAAGATGAGCGTCAAGGCACTGGAGGACGAGAAGTACTCGGACGATGATATCAAGAAGCACCGTGTTGGTGGACGGTTAATCACAAGACGTGAGATTTTCCGGTCAAAGAAATGTAAGTCCGTTTGGGTTTGAAAGAGTAGGGCCATCTTGACATCGCAACAGTCGTCAGTCACTTGGCCAACTTGTTTTGGAAGCTCGAACACTGCGAGGAGGCTTCCGTCACACCCACGCTGGATCTTGCCAAGCTTGCTCTCGTTACATCGCGGGATGAAGATGACGAAGAGGCGGAGAGTAGAGGGACTGACTCCTCGAATGACACAGATGCTACACTAGTGGAGGATTCGCAATCGCCTGGCCGTCTTCCTAGCGCGGACGCCGCCGACACGGTACTTGGAAAACGTGTACGGAATGACAACGCAATGGATGTCGATGAGGATGTGCCGCCCAGGTCACCTGTGTCCGATTTGGAAAAGAATGGGTACGTGATGGTCTCACATCCATCTTCACCTTGTAGATCGAAGTCGCCTCGTCTTGATCCGGCGAGTAGCTCAAGCTCGTCCTCCAAGTCCATGTCCTCGAAAGAAACTGTCGTGAAGAGTGTTGTACAACAAGGCGATGAAGATGCGTCCAAAAAGGCATCTTTACCTGAGGGGAAGACCCAAAGTACGTCCGACTCTGCGATGATGTTTGGTAAGTCTTGAATTAAGTTGGTGAACAACGTAATCATATGCATTTTTCAGGCAAGCAACACGACGTATGCGAGTGCATGGATAATTGCATGTTCCAGATCGAGATCGCTTTGCTTAATTTCAGTGGCTTGAGCGATCTACAAGAGAAGGGTAGCCTCGTGAAAAGGTCCTCTTGCCCCGTTGTTTGCCCATAGCTGTCACGTTGATGGCGCTTATCAGGCTCTTTTATGGCAAACAGAGGCAACGGTTGACTCAGGCTGTAGACCAGCGGCAGTCATGGGCCTCGGTCAAGGAGAAACAAGATCTCTTTTCTAACTTGCCCGTGAATGTCGCCGACAGCGGCATCGACGTTTACGATGGTCTAAGTCGATACTTTGACGATTTAGTCGATTACGAGGGCGGAAAGGCGAGAATGGAGGTGTCACTTGTTGAGCTTCCTCCCCTGTTGCAGATTCAGCTACAGGTGCGTACAACCCTTTTCGCTGCATGTGTAGACTTTCTTGATATGTTGCAGCGAGTGCAATTCAACCGAGAAACTCTGCAGCCGTACAAGTCCCAAGCATACGTCAAGTTTGAAGAGACGATTTACATGGATCGTTTCCTCGACTCGGCAGATCCGCTAAAGAAGGCAAAGTCTAAACGCATACAGACTGCGCTGAGTGCTCAGAGAGACCGTTTACGCTTGCTCACCGAAGACAAGGTACGTATCAGTTCCTGACGCACACTCCGTACAAAGTTTACCGGACCCGTTATAGCATGCACCGTTTAGCAGTTGTCTCGACAGTTCGCTCAATTTTCTCACCAAACAAGAAAGCATTGTGCTACCCGAATTCGATGACGAGCTTGTGGCTCAACTCAATAACGAGCAAGAGGTCCTCAAGACGGAAGTCGAAGCGCTTCGCAACGAGATTGCGGGACTCAAGGCGGAACTGGAGGACGTCTGGAAGGAGGACACGACGTTCGCGTATGAACTGACCTCGGTCTTCATCCACCGAGGCTCGTCGCCGTCATTTGGGCACTACTTTTTCTACTCTCGGAACCTACCGGACAAACGAGACGAGTGGTTCAAGTACAATGACTCGAGCGTCTCCGAAGTCAGCAAAGATGAAGTACTTGCGGATACCACTGGGTCCAGTGCGAACCCATATCTGGTGCGTGTTGTTCCTTCGCGATAACAATATTCGATTCATCACGATTCTAGCTGGTGTTTGCTCGTAAGGGCTCAGACGTTGTACATACTGTCAAACGCATGGCTGCGATGGCGGAAGACCCAAAGCTATGATTTACATTGTATATCCATGATGGATGTAATCCCCTCCTACGTATGCACACGTCGCACAAGCTGTGGTTTACTTTAGCTACTGGGTAGAATCATGCTCTATGTGATAAGGAATCGCATGCAAAGCTAATGGAGTAGATTGATCTCTGCGCGATCGATGTATACATATCAACGACCAACCTCATGAAGACTGCTCTGGCAGTGGCCACTCCGTTTGCGGTTCGGAGCGTAGTGTCGTTGCTCCCTGAGGCTGGTTGTGATCTAGGGTTGTTAGCAGGTCGTCCAGCGTGCCCAGGATCTCGTTCAGTTTGGCTTCTACCCCGCTTGCCACCGTCACGGCGCTGTCCAGGCGTGCCAACAGCTCCGAATCTGATTCTGATACTTCTGACCCATCTGCGGGAATTTCCTCGGTGTCTGCTACGAGAGAACCCAACGAGCTGACATTGAGCTCCGTGTTCGTTGTGGGGCGACCTGACGGGAGAGCATCGAGTGGGGACATGGGTCGAAAACACGATGATTATGCGCGGAGTGTGAAATAACCGAAGACATTTCGGCAAGCTGCTCTACGCTCTTGCTCAATGCCGACGATGGCCTCGCAAGCAGAATGCGTCCAGCGGCTCCTCACCTCGTTTCCTACGCGCCCGTTCGACCAGAAAGTACTCGACGACAAGGTCGCGACGGAGGCACGCAAGTTCCAGAGTGCGACATCACAAGACAACGTACGGAGTCAGTGGGAGCTCGTCCTTCGAAAAGAGATCTTTGCATTGGCAGTAAGTCTTCGTCGTGTCACTCCTCCAAGGGTGGTACATTAACAAGCGCTTCTAGGCGACCGAGGGACGTGCGTTGGAGGAAAAAACGAGCGCGGACTACTACAGCGGCCTACAGGACCGACTCGATCTCGTCCTCACGTTCACCGAGCTAGGTTCGCGCGTACCCATTGGCTCCGACTGGACACAAACCAGGTCTGACACACGCCTCTACGCGGCACAGATACATGCGAAGCCGCGTTCCCGTTTACAGTGCTCCAAGACCTGCTCGAGACACAGACCATCGTCTCGTGCTCGCACATTTTTTCGTGGATCGAGCGCAACGCGACGCGGCTCACGCAGGGCATGGTCCCGCAAAAGGGCAAGGCGCTCGTGCTGCTCCGGACGCTGAATGATTTGCTGCGGCGGTTGTCCAAGACGGGTTCGACGGCGATGTTTTGTGGTCGGATATTGACGTTTCTTAGTGGTGTGTTTCCGCTTGGTGAGCGGAGTGGTGTTAATCTGAGGGGGGAGTATGGGCCTGTGTGGGAGGGCACTGTCGAGGTTGGCCGTGGTGATGTTGAGATGAAGGATGAGCCGTCGAAGCCGTCTGCTCAGGGCGACAAGATGGATGTAGACGAGGAGCAGGGACAGGATATGGCAAAGAAGCAATCGAAGGTGGACAAGGACGGTATGGCCTACTATTTACGGTGGCATTTCCATGCCTCAATGGTTCGCCCAGATTTCTACAAGACGTTTTGGTCTCTCCAGCTTCCGTTCTCGCGACCACCCATCTTTGCTACTCCGACTACCTTTGAGGATTTCAAGCAGGTGGTCGAGAAAGTTCTACCGGTCATCAAGGAAGCTACGACGAAGGAACGTGCGATGATGGGTAACAGAACGTCGGCGGGTCAATCCGGACCCCTGAAACGCAAGCGGGAGGTCGAACCCGGGGAAGACACCAACACGAGCGACTATTTCTTTGCGAAATTCCTCACGAGCCCCGACCTGCTGAGTCTCGAGGTCTGTTGATTCATCCCTGTTGCAATCCCCAACACTCAATTGGTGTATCTAGATCGCAGATACGCATTTCCGGCGTCAAATTTTATTTCAACTCCTCATTCTGCTCAACCATCTGTTATCGTTTACAAAGACGGCAAAAGCAACATGGGCAACACCGCGTAATCGGTCTCTCCAGATGGACTTTACGCTGGAGCCCACGGATGCGCGATGGGTTCAAGATACTATCGTCAAAGCGACTGCAGAGTTGCGTGCCACTACTCCAAATGGGCCGGCTTTTGCGGACACGGTTAACGTGATACTCGATCGGGAGAAAAACTGGGTGAAGTGGAAGAACGACTTGTGTGCACCATTTGACCGTGAGCCATGGAGCGTAGAGGTGGATGGGAAGAAGGTGGGATTCGAGGACGCGACGAGGGAGATGCGTGCAAAGAGGAGAGAGGAACCAGAGGAATGGCAGTGGAGTCTGGGTTCTCAGCCGTTGACAGAGATTTGGGAGATGGGTTATAGAGACCTTTCTGACATCCAAAACCCCTTCCAGTTGAGTTCCATCGAGGTCAAGTTCGGGGCTGCGTTACTGACTATACCTAGGGCAGGCGACGTCAAAGATTTTGTGAAAAGGATCAAGCAGGAAGATGCTCGAATCGAGATGCGGAAGAAGACGCTGGCAAAGAATGCAGAGCGAATAGCTCAAGCTCGCGCCAAAGCTGCTGCGGCTACCCAGGCCCCACCAGCAGCGGAAGCACCAGCACCGTCACAGACAACGGATGTGGAACCTGCCAAAACAGAACCTATATCGGCTGGATCCCAGTCTGCCCAGTCTGTTGCTGGCTCTCCGCTGCATCCCTCGCTTCCTCCCAAACCTGGGACATCTGTGCCAGCAAGGGTACCTGGGACCGAGGGTGCTCCAAGTGCTCCAGTTCCGGCACCACCAGTGCCTATAACAACAGCTCCAGCACCATTGTCGACGCCAGCTGCTGCTCTGCTCACTGACGAGCAAATACTGAAACTCGAAGATGTAAGAAGGATCTCTTTCCGGTGGTCCAGGCTGACACGTTGACATAGAACAAACAACGATGGTCGTGGCTAGCGTTGCGAACAGCACGCGATCAATATCTGTCTCACTTTGGGAAGATTGGCACGGGCGACGTGCTTTTGCTCGCACAGGAGATTGAGGTGGAGCGAGAGCGGGAGAGGGAAAGGGAGAGGGAGAGGGAGAAGGTGCAAAAGATGGACGAGAGTGCGGCAAGTGCTGCGACCCCGATGACTGAGAACAAGACGGATGGCGAGGGGGATGTCAAGATGGAGGATCGGTAGCGATGTCCTTGTGTCGTGATCAATTACGTGGGTTGACAAAGTCGACGTGGTGGCAACGGCAGTCGCGTGTTTTTAAGCATTTTTAACACGACCATCATGTCCACCGAGAATGGCCTGCGAGTGCGTCGGTCTCTCGAGTACGCCCCACCAGCTCACGCCCTTCCTCCCAGCGCGTCCTGGTCACTGGCGGAGCTGGCTACATCGGTGGGGCTCCTTTTTTTCGCCTTCCGCCAGCCTCACTCACGCGAACGCAGGCTCCCATGTTGTCTTTGCCCTGCAACAGACGAGACGCTACAAGGTCATCACCATCGACAACCACCACAACTCGTTCCCTGCATCACTGACACGTGTCGCGCAACTCGCGCGCGATGCACTCCCCCAAAACCCAACGGACGCGGACAAGGAGAGCGCCAAGATCGATAGCGTCGACTGCGACTTGACGTGTCCCGACCAGGTCAGAGCAGTGTTCGAGAAGTATGGCAGAGGCGGCATTTGGGGCGTTGTTCACATTGCGGTGCGTGGCCCGGCGGGCCTGAGGCGTGCGTCTGACGGCTTCGCAGGCCTACAAGGCGGTGGGCGAGTCGGTCGAGATACCCTTGACGTACTATACCAACAACGTGGCTGCGACCCTCTCGCTGCTGCAAATCATGTGCGACTATGACTGCACTCGCATCGTCTATTCGTCGTCGGCGACCGTGTACGGGACGCCTCCCATCATTCCTATCCCCGAGACGACACGTTTGTTGGCGGACAGTCCTTATGGGAAGACCAAAATCATGTCGGAAACGATTATCAATGACCTGTGCCATGGTCAGTCGTTTGTTTTCCGTGCGGCGTCATGTTGACCCACCGGTGCAGCCGAACCCAAGCGTTGGCGTGCCATCTCCCTTCGCTACTTCAAGTAAGCACGTGAGTTCATCTTGGGTTGATTTGTCCCTGAGATTGGTCCAGTCCTGCGGGTGCCCATCCTTCCGGTCTCATTGGGGAAGACCCCCGTGGTCGCCCCGCGAATCTCCTGCCGCTATTAGCCCATATGGCGATCGGGCGGGTCAACGAGTCGACACTCAAGGTGTTTGGGAACGACTATCCCACCCCGTGAGTTGGGATGCGAATGACGCCTAGGACCATCACTGACCTATCTATATCCAGTGATGGTACGTGTGTCCGGGACTACCTTCACGTGCTCGACCTCGCGTCTGGGCACTTGCTTGCCTTGGATGCCCTCGCGCCGGACTCGAACGTGTTTGACAATTGCCCGGATGAAGCGCGGTACAAGGCGTACAATCTGGGCAAGGGCCGTGGGATGAGTGTGCTCCAAATCGTCGAGGCGATGCGGAAAGCCACCGGGTTTGACTTCCAGTATGAGATCATTGGCAGACGGTGCGTGGTGCCTCGTTCCCACACGCAGACGACTAAAGCCGCACAGACGCGGGGATGTGCCGGATTTGACTGCGAACCCGACGCTGGCTGAGAAGGAGCTTGGGTTCAAGGCGCCGCAGACGCTGGAGGTGATGTGCAGGGACTTGTGGAACTGGCAGACGAAGAATCCCAAAGGGTACGAGAGCGGATAGATTTGTTGTACCTAGCGGATGAATAGATGCCTGATGGCTACGGTGCATTATATAAGCGGGATACAACTCGGTTCCATGGACGATCCGTTATCCAGTCGCATCTCATCTTCCTTTGACACAATGGTCGGTGTATTTGGATATGTAGCCCGGATCAGACGCTGAAGGCATCGTTTGGACAGTCCTCATCCGGCTGGGAAGTTCGCTTGTCGTCCACCCACAAGGTCCCTTACTATTTCAACGTGAACACCAACGCGTCCACCTGGGATGCACCCCTGCCCAAGGACGAGCTACGCAAGCTTCCCGGAGCACACTTTCTCGATCAACCGCCACCAGCAGCATCCCAGCAGATCAGGGCAAGCCATCTGCTGATCAAGCACAAGGACAGCCGACGTCCGTCGAGCTGGAAGGAAGTACGTGTCCCCATCGCCGTGTCCGCGTCCGCTGATACATGTGCACGTGCCGCTAGCCAAAGATCACTCGGACCAAGGACGAAGCGATCGCGCTCCTGCGAGAGCACCAATCCAAGATCGACGGCGCCGCGAACAAGTCGGAGACGTTTGGCGCGCTGGCCAAGGCGCATTCCGACTGTTCCTCGTACGACAAGGACGGCGATCTCGGTCTGTTTGCGCGGGGACAGATGCAAAAGCCGTTTGAGGAGGCTGCGTTTGGGCTGCAAGTGGGCGAGATTAGCGATATCGTGAGCACGGACAGTGGGGTGCATCTGATCATGAGAACGGCGTAGGGCTGGACATCAGAAACGAGGCATGGAAGTAGTTGGAAAGGGAAACTGTACTGCATCACCAGACTAGCAATGGAGTGGCGAGTTGGCTGACTCGGACTACTTATGTCCGCCAGCGAAAAATTGGCCTCATTCTCAGGGTCCAACCACCACCTCTGTCCCAAGCCGACACCGAGGGCGGGCATGAGAGCGTTCGCATTCCTAGACTGGGGCACCATCCTGGTTCCGACGGTCATTGCCCTGGCGCCTTTGGTCTATCTCGTGCTTTCCCGTCGCCAAAAACCGTCTGGTGAGCACACCCGCTTTGGGGGGGGGGGGATATTAGTCTCATCTTCGCAGGACAACAGACGTCGCCGAGCACGATGGACTATTCAAAGTACGACACGTCCAACATCCGCGTCACCAAGATCCTCATCCATCCCATCAAGGTATGCCCTCGCGCACGTCCCGGTCATTTGTCTGACTGCCGAAGAGCTGTAAAGGCACCTCGGTGCCAGAAGCAAAGTACACGTTGGAGGGTCTCGAGGTGCGTCGTGACAACAGCCCCCAAA
>JBBPLJ010000400.1:0-21549 GCA_038089715.1 Veloporphyrellus conicus
TAATGAAAATATATAATTATACTCATTATAATAATTCTTATTCTATTTGTAGTATAGTTGTAATACTAGCATATCAAATGCACTCTATTGATAAGTTATAAAGAAGTACTATAAGAGTATAAAGTAAGTACTTGATATAATATTAAGCTATATACTAGACAATCAGAATAATTTAACTAAAAAGATAAATGCCTAGATTATATTGTTTAACTAGATAATAGTAAGTAGTCTGAGCTATTTAGAGTAAATATGATCTAATCTACTTTTAACTGATAGGATACTTGATTGGCCATATGGAAAGTGGCTGAGAAAAATCTGATAGATATAATACTGAAAAAGGGGCTTATGGCTATAATTATTAAGGCTAAATATATATAAGGCTCATGCAAGCTGCAAAGGATAGCTAAAATTAATGATCAAAAGAGATATAAGAAGATAGCTGCCAATAGATTTTTAGAATAGACTATATAAGAGTTAAATACAGAAATCAATAAAATTACAAAGATAGTAGATAAATCTCTAAGAGAAACCATAGAAGAGAAAGAGTGAAGATATATTAGCAACTTTAGTTATTTCATTAGAGTATAAGATATATAATATAAAACCAGATTATCTCAAGGGTTATCAATTTAATGGTAGTAGATCTAGATCAATAAGAATGGAGTTAAGGACACTAATATTATATCAAAGAGGAGAATCACCTAGTATCCAGTTATTTTAATCTGTATATCCACTCCCTATTCTACTGATCAAGTTTGCAGCTAGTGCTAGAAGATTGGGGAGAGGTGCCTTAAAGAGCTAAGTATAGTATATCTATGATGTTTTGCCAAGAAGAGTATATATTTAGTTGTTAGTGGTGGTTTAGTGCTAAGAAGGAAGAATAGCACTTTTATGGAGGTTATAAGGCCTGGACTCTAATATAAGATTTTTATTATTTTTATTTGATCTAATCATATCTATGATAAGATAGCCACCTAGATGATTATCAATACTAATAGTTATGATTAAGAGATAGAAGTAATAAATAAGATAGAGAAGTAGTCTATGTATAATAAATGGCTAGATAAAAGTAAGAGAAAGAAAATAGAGCAGATAAGAGAAATATTAAAGAAGAGAAGTAGGAAGTTTAAGAGAGAGAAAAGAAAAGAATAGAAGAAGAGAAAAGAGAAAGAAAAGAAAAGATCTATAAAGCATAAGAAGACTAAGAACTAATATGATTGTGGAGTATCTTAATATACTAAGTTAATCTTATCTATAGTTACCTCTACAAGTTATATAGGGTAGCCAAGATGGCTGACTTAAAGGTCAAAAGCCTTCTTATTGAGCTAACTGAGATTATAAAATAGTTCAATAAAAGTAGATATATAGTATACTTTATATTACCCTTTTTTATAAAATGGTTTTTAACTTATATAATAAAATGCAAATATAGAATAAAGTATAGAGAGTAAATGAGCAAATTAGAATAGGCTGAGACTAAAGAGGAATGCTTAGCACACTGATTATAGTATAAAAGTACAATATATTTAATGGATTATCATCCAATTTGCTTTTATTATACTACTTTTATATCTATATTTTCTGGGATTTCTTTGATCTTTGGTTTAGTATTATTCTATTGGTCTATGATATGAAATAAGTATGGTATCTTGATGCATATTCAAATATAAAGCCAAGAATAGTAACTTTCTAGAAGATATGGAAAAGATAAGGAACTAGATATACTATCTAGTGGCTTGATTATTAATACACATGATAGGAGAAACTATTTGTGGATTTTAAGTATTTTATATAAAGAGGAAGAGAGAGTCACCAGTCTAATTCTAAGATAAAATAATCTAATAATATATAGGTGTATGTTTTTGTTAGGCTAAGTTATTATTATCAATCTTCATCTTTAAAACTAAAGCTATAATTAGTCTATCCAGTTCTTTGATATCTAAGCCTATTAACTTGATAATCAGAATATTAGTTTAAAACTGAGAATAATGAGGAAGGAGACTAGATGCCATAATATAGTTTAAAAACTATACTATTTATTGATCAATATATATAATTTGTCAGCAATCTGATGGAGCTATTGTGCTCTCCAAGCAATTAGACCAGCTAGTGATTAGTATGATCAGTGTGTGTTAAATAAAGTAAACAGTAATCTGATGTGCAATTAATGCAGCTAATACTCCCTCCTAATTGTGCATCTCTTTGCCAACTAGCTGCCTATGCCTTAGTATGCTTGATCCCATATAAAAACAGAATTGCTCAACTTTTAGTCAAGTCAATGCCTTTGTAAGCAAATCTGCAGGCATCTCATCAGTTGGCATATAAGTAGATGCAATAGCAATTCACCATATCTCTAAATTAGAACCAGGAAAGATCCAGCTTCTTTATTCTACCATGGTGTTCTAGATATTTAACTACTAAAATAGCATTTTGATTGTCCATATATAGAATAAAGGGACCAGAGAGTGCAAATCTAAGTTTCTGCAGTATCTTGCATATCCTGACAATCTCCTTATCAGTCTTATAGGCTACCATATACTCTATTTCAGTGGTAAATGGAGCAATAATGGACTAGTACTTTAATATTTAGAAAATAACCCTAATACTAATCTTAACAATATAGATATAAGTGAAGCACCCAAATTCCTTGCAACCACTATGATTGGCATTAGAGTAGATGATAAAGAGCTGGGAATGGAATTGAAAAGAATCTGAGGCATATGTGATGAAATAGTCACAAGTACTCTTGATATTGTAGAGAAAATGCATAATAGCATTTCAATAGGCAATTTCAGAATTGGAGGTGAAAGATGTGACCTGGCCCAATAGTATAGGAGATATCCAGGTGAGTGATATAGTAGAGATACTATAAAGAGCCAATAGTACCTCTATAATCCATAGAATGCATGAAATTGCACTCTTCTGGAGTTTTAAGAGTCTATTTGCATGATAAGCACAAGCCAGGAGTCATAGGCATAGAAATAGAGTTGCAATTACTCAAACCATAGTATACAAATATCATAGCATAGTATTGGAGCTAAGAAATGGATAAGGGCCTTTTGAAATGGTTTTAAGTGATTTAGATATTTAACAGCTTAGTTGTGGGCTCTAAATATGTAACTTATCTAAGTCAACATATCTTAGATAGTGACAAGACTGAATAGTCTAGTGGTTAAGATAATTCTAGTACTATTGGATAGTTTTAAATTTAAGTCTCTAGTCTAGCTAGCTTTTTCCTCTGAGTTCTTCTACTCTTTAATAACTTCTTCAACAAGTAGGCTATTTTTTTGGAGTTCTCTTATACAAATCCCTCTGACTGCTCTATATAGATATTATAGTCTATCTCACCATTCAGATAAGTATTAAAAATATTTATAAACCACAAGTAAAGGTTATAGAGTGCAGCCAAAGCAAAAATAATATGTAAACTGGATAAATGCACAGTAAGGGCAAAAACCTCAAGATTTTCAAATTTAGAATGCTAGAAGAACCTTTGGATAACCAATCAATCTTTATATTACTTAAAAGAGCTATTAGCATAGCATTTCCAGGTAAATACCCTTCTAAAATCAATAACTGGATAATTTTTTAATCTAAGCACCAGAATTCATAGCCCATTGGTCTTGTGGTCCTCTAATTCAGTCATAGCAGCCTTTCTCCACTTCTGAGTATATTCTCTATATAAGATATCTGTAAAAAATATAGTATAAAGTCCATATCTTTATTATCAGAGTTATCCTTATTACTTTCAAGCTAAGCTAAGCTTAGTTTCCATCAGTCTTAAGATTTCTAGCAATTTCTCACAGATAAGTATACTCTAAATCTATGAGGCTAATAGACCTGAAAGAAGAAGTAATAAGATATTTTGGCTCTAAATCAGATAATGCTGGCTCTTCTAGATTCTTATTTATATGCCCCCTCTAAGAAGGTAGCCACTCTGGATCTAGAAGTGCCTCATCTTCCTTGAAATATAGTCAGATAGATCAGAAGAAACATATGAGGTGACTTTAGGAACTTTTGGAGTATCTATGGGTGGTTTAGAAAGTGGATTAATATCTGGGAGTGCAAAAGGCTCAATGTTAGTGGGTGGAAGTATAGAAAGGCTATTTGGACTCCATTTATTAAAATCAGCATATTTAAAGATATAGAATGGAATACTACTAAACTAACTTTAACTAAATAAACTATAATATTATCTGTAAGTATGAGTAAAATCTATTTTGGGGTGTAGTTGTAAAGATAATGGCAATAAGGCATTATATAAGAAGTGGCATCTATATCTATATTTCAATTAATATTAGTATTAAGTTAGAGTGATGAAAAAGGGTTACTAGAATCTCTAGAATGGAAACTTGTATTTCCAGCTTGCTCTATTACTTTTGAAGTACTCTTATTGCCAGTTACTGAAGTTAATGATATTGTGGCTATATTTCCCTGATTTGGATACTTCCCAGAGTATCTTAATAACTTGTAGTTCTTTTTTGTATGTTAAAGATTCCTGCACTTATAAATACTACTAGTGGTCTAAGCACTTATATAAGGAGTAGAATGAGAATGGGGGACAAATGCAGGTAGGAGTGGTTATGAATAGGTTAGAGACTAGAGAGGGAGTGGTAGCTCTAAGACAAGATCTTTTATTGATTTTCTCTATCTAAAACACTATTTTAATCTTATTTTTGTTGAGATTAATAAGAAGAGTAAGAGAAGAGGTGAAATATATATAATCTGGCTCCAATGCATATAGCCTAGCCATATAACATAGCTTATTGTGTAAAGTGGCTAATTCAAAGGTAAAAGATTGCAATTCTTAAAACTAGACTATAATCTATTCAACTCCAGCACTAAGGGCTGGTAGAGACTTCTCTAAATACTTTCTGATGCTATAGAACTTGTCATAGACAACAAAATAAATGCTGGCCTTTTATTGAACATATAGAGTCTTAAGAATAGTCAAGGTAGTAGTAAATTATTCTTGTATATTCAAATATAGACTTGTTAATCTGGGAAGATGCTAAGTATAAACTCTCTAGCCACCTTATCCTGTTTAATGTCCTAAGCATTCTACTTCTTGATATTACTGGGATGCTTTTCCTTGCCATCCACAAAAGTTAGGAAAATATAAGAAGTCAAGAAATATAGAGTGTAGTGAGTAAAAATTTTTGGTTTGAAGCAAATAAGAGCAAGAACAATGGAGTGTAGTTAAAATGCAGGGCTCATGATCTATTAGATAGCTATTCTGGGCAGCTAGAGTCTAGTAAAAGAACATATATTATAAAAGCTAGAATAGAGCAAATACAAAATATTATTTGAAGTCTAGTGGAAGAAGCTAAAGGATTCTAATACTGGACTAGTAGGTTCTATAGAATATGATCCAAATAGTGGTATATAAACACAAAACATCACCATAGTATGGCCATAGTATGATTTAAGTATGACTTATAGGTATACAATTATCTTATTCTAATATAAATTGATATAGGTAAAAGGGCACATATCTATAGTCTGGAGTCAAAGACTAAAGAGTCTTCATATAGAACTTGCAGGTTCTACTCTAAATGCAAACTACAATAATGAATAACAACAAGAAAATATTATAATATAGCTTTAATGCAAAATAAAGGTATAACTAACTAATAAGTGGTCAGATGGAATTAGACTATGATTATACTGTGATCAGTGTGATCAGTATATATTAAGTAAAGTAACTAATAATCAGATGTACAATAAATGCAGCTAATAGTATCACCAGTGTGATTTATCTACCATCTAATATAACTTATTCTACCTCTACTAATGTAATTTACTCAAATAATTCTGCCATCTTTATGCTTCCCTAGGCTAAAAGTGCCCACTACATATCTCCATACCTTTCTTGAAATGCTAATAAAGATGAGGAGCTATCTGCTATATAGATTCTATCTTCTTAGAGAGAGAAGAATAATAAGAATATCAAGAAGCCAGAATAAGCCTCAATTATATCAGAATGGCCAGTAACTCCACCACCAGCCCATCTACCTCTAGAACCACCTAAAGTGGTCACTTCTGTAGATATTGGGATCTATTTACCATAGTAGAACAAAATGATTAAATACTTGTAAGTTATACTTAAGTCATACTTTGGCCATTCTATAATAATATTTTGTATTTATGTATCACTATTTCAATTGTATTTTATAGAATCTATGAGTCTAGGGCTAGAACTCTGTAGTTTTTTTTACTGAACTCCAAGTAATGCTTTATATTTGCTCTATTCAAGCTATACTAATATACAGTGAGGTGCAAAACTATTGCAATGCCTAACCTTGAACTGGGGCACAAAGCACCCCATAATCACTCATGGGAATTTCACTTTGCTTTGGTGGGAACAAATAAGGTACAAACCCTTAGCTATAACTTCGTCCCCAGGATCATGTGATTTCCCTTACATATTGCAAAGATACAGCCATTTCAAAACATTAATACCATTGTAATAGTTTTGTGCCCTTTGCTTATTATATTGAAATCAAGTGTTATTTTGTTATGTTTGGTCATACAAATAAACACACATATATTAGAACCATGTTTGAGTTTAAAATAGTTCACCTGCATCTTTGTTTCCAATTACAACCATCATAAGAATTATTTCTCTAACTCAAAAACAAACTATCCTCTCTATACTTGATGTTGGCCAATCTGCTCACTCTATTGCATCCACTACTAGTCTTAATGTATCTACCATATCCAGATTATGCTTCAAAGAGCATTCTGAGCTTCAAAAAGCTACTGGAGGTTGTCCATCCAAGCTTTCCTCTGCCAATATCCAGCATATCATTTGTCTCATCTCCTCTGGAAAGGTAGAGAATGCTGTTCAGGTGATCAAGGTACTCACCAATATAGTCAACCAGCCTCTTTCTACCTCCATAGTGTGCAGATAGTTGAGGAAGACAGGTATGAAAGCTGTGGTCAAGTCCAAAGGGTCTCTTCTTTCAGCCAAGTATCATAAGGCTTGTTTAGACTTTGCTTATACTCATAAAGATTGGACTCTGAAGGACTGGAAGAAGGTAGTAAGGTCTGATAAGATTAAAATCAATTGCCTAGGATCAGATGGGCACAAGTGGATATGGAAAAAGGTAGGGGAAGAGCTAAGTGATAGGCTAGTGGAAGGTACAGTAAAGTTTGAAGGAGGTTCTTTGATGATGTAGGGGCCTATAATCTGTTAGATAGCTGTACTGGGTAGCTAGAGTTCAGTAGAAGAAACTATATTAGAATAGCTGGAATAGAGCAAATATAAAATATTTTCTGAAGTCTAGTAAAAAAAGTTAAAAGGTTCTAACTCCGGACTTGCAGGTTCTATGGAATATGATTTAAATAGTAATATATAAACACAAACATTATTATAGTGTGGCCAAAGCATAACTCAAGTATAACTCACTAGTATACAATTATCTTGTTCTAATAAAGAATAATACATAGTTTAAAGCATAGGGCTTCTTATTAGATTAAGGTGATTGTATACTTGTGACTTATAGTTGAGTTATGCTTTGGCCATACTATAATAATATTTTGTATTTATGTATCAATATTCAAATTGTATCTTATAAAACCTGTGAGTCTAGTATTAGAACTCTTTAGTTTCTTCCACTAGACTCCAGGTAATGCTTTGTATTTACTCTATTCTAGCTATCCTAATATTGTTTCTTTTACTGGATTTTAGCTATCTAAAATAGCTATCTAATAGGTTATGAGCCCTATGCTTTCACTGTATCCCATTATTCTTACCCTTGTTTGCTTCCAACCAAGAAATTTTTACTTGCCACAGTTCATATTCCTCAGCTTCTCATATTTTCCCCATTTTTACCTCTATCTATTTAAATAGTCTCTGAAAATCATTTCTATTGCATTCCTCCCCTTAATAGAGATAACTATATTATATGAAGTGAAGAAATAAAGACTCTTCTGCATTTCAAAGGTCTTTGGTGATGGGTTAATGGCAGAGAAGAGTACCCCAGTAATGTCAAGGAGTAGAATGCTTGGGATATCTAGTAGAACAAGATAGCTAAGAAACTTATGCTCAGTATCTTTCTAAATCAACAAGTCTATATTTGAGTATACCAGGATGATCCAACTGCTGGCTAGGCTACTCTCAGGACCCTCTATGTTTAGTAGAAGGCTAGTAGTTGTTTTATTGCCTATGATGAGTTCTTTAGCATCAGAAAGCATTTAAAGGAGACTCTACTAGCCCTCAATGCTCAAGTTGAGTAGACTATGGCCAGAATATAAGAATTGTGCCCCTCCACCTTCAATTTAGCCCCCTTAGACAATGAGTTATATTATATGGCTGTATTGTATGCTTTAAGGCCAGAATATATGCATTTCACCTCCTCTCTTGTGCTTTTTACTGATTTGAATAAAGATAAGGTCAAAGATATATTCCAAACTAAGAAAATCAATAGAAGACCTTATCCTAAATCTATCTCCTCCTTTCCTGCCTCTGCCCTCACCATCTTCTCTTCTGACTATATTTGCCCACTCTCTTCACTTTGTTTCTTTTGTAAGTACTCTAGCTACTATATCTACAAGTGCTGAAACTTCCAGTATATAAAAGACAGATACAAGGCATCTAAGCAGTTCAAGAGGTATTCTAATCAGGCTAATGTGGCTACAATATCCTCCACCTAAGCTATTGACAGTAGAGGTGCTGAGGAAGTAATGAAATAAGCTAGTAATGGAAGTTTTTGTTTCAAGAATGTCTGTGACTTCTTTTGTCTTCTCCAACTTAATACTGATATGAATTAAAATGCAAAGACAGATGCTATTGCTTACATGATGCCCTATTGTCACTGGCTCTACAATTATATCATCAAATATATTCTAATCAAACTTGTGGTCAATATTGTGATTTATTTAGCTGGGGTTAGTTTAGTGATGTTTTATCTAATATTGGGGGAAAAAAAGGGGAGGCTAGTTGAGTTTAGCCATATTCTGCATATTTCAGACCTTTGAAATAATTTTGTAGCTATTTGATATCTTACTTATCATTCTAAATTCATTGTAATCATTAATTCAATGTATCTATTCTTCTCAAGGTCTAATGGACTACCTCTCTTTGTTGCCACCATAAATTATAATATAGCATTTTTGGATGAAGTTACAAATCCCCTCACTAATTTGTACATCCAATAACTGCTACTCCTCTTAACTTATCCCTTTGATATTATAGGCTTATTCACTATAACCTAACTGATATCAAAGCACTCCATGATCACAATATGATGACTGGAATGCAGCTTGATGTCAAAACCATATGAGATTCTCTTTCTAAATTATATCTAGCTGGTAAGAGATATATAAATTTATTCTTTAATAGTTCATAATATACTTCCCATCCTCTAGAACTTATTCACAGTGATACCCATGCTATTTCCTATCTCTCCTTCTCAAGATCTAGATATTGGGTAATATTTATTGATGATTTCTACAGATTTTACTCTATATTACCTTTTAAAGCCAAATCTGACATTTTTGCTGCTTTTAAGTAGTTTAAGGTATTTGCAGAGAATGAGATGAAGAAAAGAATCAAAACTCTGAGAGATGACAAGGAAAGGGAGTATACGAGCAAGGAGATACTTAATTTCACCAATTTCTATAGTATAGAATATCAATATATAATTTAAATATATCCATAGTAGAATAGAGTAGTAAAATAAGTAAATAGAGTCTTTTGTAAGCATATTATAGTTATGTTGAAGGAATCTGGACTAGCCATGGCTTTCTGGGGCAAGGCACTTATTGTACTTATATATGTAGAATAGATATTCTACTTTAGCAGTAGAGAAGAAAACCTCCTACAAACTCTGGAATAAATGAAAACTAGATATTTTACATCTCAGAATATGGGGATATATTGCTTATATCCATATTCAAAGGGATAAATGACCAGCACTGATACTTTACTATAAAAGTGTATATTCTTTGGCTATCCAGAGGATTACAAGAGCTGGAAATTCTATAATCCAACTATGAAGTGCATAATCATCTTAAAACACTCTAATTTCAATGAACAGACAAGTAGCTCTAGGGTAACTTATCCACTCACTAGTATAACTTATCCACTATCTGGCATAACTTATTCAATCTTTACTAATATGACTTATTTTATTATTTCAGCCACCCCTGTGCTTTCATAATCTAAAAGCTCCTCCTACAATCCTCTAGACCTCTCTTAAAATGCTAATGAAAATAAGAAGCTATCTATTATGCAGGTTCTACCTCTTTAGAGGGAGTAGAATGATAAGAATATTAAGAAACCAAAATAAGCCCCAATTATACTAGAATAGCCAGTTACTCCATTACCAGCTAGCCAATCTCCAGAATTGCCTAGAGTAGTCACTCCTATAGGTATTGTGGCATACTTACCATGTAGAAACCACCAAAAACCTTGAAAATGGTGGAAACTGAGTTCTATACAACTTAAAAGTGATCAGGACAACTTAAATGTTAGAACAAGGTGATTGCACACTTGTGAGTTATAATTGAGTTATATATTGATCTCTTTATGGTGATGCTTTGTGTTTATATATTATTATTTGGATTATAACCTATAGAATCTATAATTCTAGTGTTAGAACTCTTTAGTTTCTTTACTGAACTTCAGATACTATTTTATATTTGCTCTATTCTAGCTATTCTAATATAGTTTCTTCCACTAGACTCTAGCTACCCAGAACAGCTATCCAATATCAGATAATAAAGACATGAACATAACCTATGGTTTTGCTATTGACTCATTCTATTCTATATCTTGCATAGAGATAATACTTTGAAGTGGAAAAAGACTACTTTGGCCAAATTGGAGGTCCGCAAGATCAATGGGACATGAAGGAGCTAGTAGGTGTTAGAAGAGTTATATAATCAAGGTGAGTATTAGAATAAGATAATTGCCTACTTATAAGACATAGTTGAGTCATGCTTTGACCATACTATGGTAATATTTTATATTTATATATCAGTGTTTGGATTACATCTTATAGAATCTATGAGTCTAGTATTGGAACTCTTTAGTTTCTTCTACTGGACTCCAGATAATATTTTGCATTCACTTTATTCTAGCTATTCTAATATAGTTTCTTCCACTGAACTCTAGCCATCTAGAACAGCTGTCTAATACTCCTCACCTATTAGATAGCTATTCTAGACTCTGTCAACTATGAAGATTCATTGGGCTCTTTGTAATATCTTTTCTACACCACTTGTTCTAATATTGCCTATACTATTGGCCAACTCACATTATTCATTTCTGATCCAGGTGTAGCTCACTAGAATATGGTGAAATATTCTATTATATTAATGGTATCATGGACTACTTTATCACCTATTCTCCTGATCCAGCTCAATCCTAGCTCTTCTAACACAGATTATAGTGGTTCCAAGGATACTGGTTGCTCTACTGGCATATTTGTTATTAAGATTGGAACTAGCATAGTTTTCTAGATATCCAAATGTCAGTCCCTTGCTGCCCTATCCACCACTAAAGCAAAGAAGTATATGGCTGCTTATGAAGCTGGTAAAGAGATTGTCTGGATGCACAAGATACTGTAGGAACTGGGCTTCTTTATTATTACTCCCTCTATCCTTTTCATGAATAATCAGTCTATTATCCAGATAGCCAAATATCTAGAACATCATGGGCACATGAAACAGCTTGATTTGTCTTGGTTTTGGCTTCAAGATATGGTGGATCAAGATGCCATTTCTCCCAGTTATATGTACATTGGTGAGATAATTGCAGATTTACTCATCAAGGCCTTGCCTCACCCAAAAGTTTGGAAGTTCTATATATTTATAAGATTGGGTACATCTAGGGGGAGCTAGTAGGAGTTGGGAGAGTTGTGCAATCAATAGGAATTGTTAGAACAAGATGATTGCATATTTGTAAGTTATAAATGAGTTATACTTTGACCACTCTATGACAATATTTTATATTTATGTATCACTATTTAAATCATATCCTGTAGAACCTGTAAGTCTAGTATTAGAACTCTTTAGTTCCTTCCACTAGACTCCAGGTAATGTAATATATTTATTCTATCTTAGCTATTCTAATTCAGTTTCTTCTACTAGACCCCAGCTATCTAGAATAGCCATCTGACAGAGTACTCTGGCTCTGGATCAGCTGCTGCTGGCTCTTTTAAATCATTATTTATATGCCCCCTTTGAAAAGGTAGCAGCTCTGGATCTAGGAGTATATCATCTTCCTTAAGATATATAGTTAGATAGATTGAAAGAAATATATGGAATGACTTTATAGACTTCTAGAGTATCTATGATGGTTTAGGAAGTGGGGCAATATCTAGGGGTACAAGGAGCTCAATAGGAGTGGGTGGGAGTATGAAAAGGCTATCAGAATTTTGTTGATTGAAATTATCATACTTAGAGATAAAAGTGTGCTTAATAGTAGGATAATAGAACTTCCACCCCTTATAGCTATTAGAATACTTAATATATATATATATATAATAATGATACTAATATATAGTCTTTTTATCCTATACTGTATATGCTTCATAGTGGCCCATAGTCAAAGAACTTCTGCTTCTTGTAGCCATTAGGATAGTCAATAAATATATACTTCTGATAATAAGGCTAAAGTGCAGCTCTTTTGTCCTTCTAAATATGTATATAGGTAATACAATCCCAGACTCTAATATAAGAAATATTTAGTTTGTGGCTATTCTAGAGTTTATCAGATGTGACATTGTTTAGAGTAATAGTAGAGCCTCAATTTCAGACATAGATAAGAGTTGCAAAAGCCTTACCTCAGAAGACCATAAGTAACTAGTATTGATAAGGGGTTATATAAGCAATAGTGCCTGTGTCTGCATTCCAATTGATATTAGTATCAAGTTAGAGTGGGGATAATGGGTGAAAGTCATTTCTGGAATAAAAACTTGCATTTTTAGTATATTTTATTATAATTTTAGTAACTACATTGGCAGTTGGCAACTGTATAAGTTATGAAGGGGGTTGCTGGAGCAATAGAGGTGTTATTGGTCTAGTTATGATATCTGCCAGTCTAAGAAGTAGCCTTGTAGTTGATTTTGGCTTGTTGCAGTGCACAGTACTTGCATTAATAGTATCCTGGCTTATTATAAAAAGTATAGGAAGAGAAGATATTAAAGGGGCAGATAGAAGTGGAAGTGGATATAGTAGAGCTACTAGAAGGTGTGGGGGCTTCAGAGCATGGATGACAGTTAATCTCTTTGATCTGAAAGGCTACTTTGATCTTATTCTTGTTCAAATCAGTGGAAAGCATTAGAAATAAGCTAACCTGAGAGTATTTAGGCTCTAATATATACATCATGGTTATATAGCTCAGTTCTCTATTAGAGGTGGCCAAATCAAAGCTGGTGGGGTACAACTTCTGGATTTTGGCCATAACTAGCTCCATTTAAATACTAAGATTAGGAAGAAATTTATTAGAGTGCTTTTAAATGGAAATAAAGTCCTTATAGGCCACAAAGTGAGTATACTAGCCTTCTGTTACACAAAGGGAGTCACCAAAACCTTCCAAGCAGCTGCAGGATCATTTTGGTGATTATGAATATGCACTCATTGATCAGGTATAAAATTAAGTATTAATTTGCCAGCAGCTTTGTTCTATTTAATATCCTAGGGCTCTTGATTCTTAATATTAGTGGGCCACTTCTTTTTTTCATTGATGAGATGTCAGAGGGCTTTGAAGCATAGCAGAGCCTTCATCTCTATTGGATAGCTATTCTGAATAGTTAGAGTCTAGTACAAGAAACTATATTAGAATAGCTAAGATAGAGCAAATACGTCATATTATCTAGAGTCCAGTGGAAGAAACTAAAGAGTTCTAACACCAAACTCACAGGTTTTACAGGATATGATCAAAACATTAATATATAAATATAAAGCATCACTATAGGTGATCAAAGTATAACTCAAGTATGACTTATAAGTATGCAATTATCTTGTTCTAACAATCTCTTTGCTCCAGATGGTATAGTTGTTGCCATTAAAAGGTAGAATGCAATGGGAGTGTATTTTAGCATCATTGCAGTGGAATGGGGAGGAATATAGGTGAAAATGGGAGAGATGGGGCAAATGTAGTAGAGTTGAAAGTAGTAAAAATTAAATCACATAGAAAGTGAGTAGAGGTAGATAAGTAAAGTGCAGTTAAAGTATAGGGCTTATACTCTATTATATAGTTAAATAGTACAACTATAGTCCAGAATCAAAAACTAGAGAGTCTCAACATAGAAGTTACAAATTCTACTCCAAGTATAAGCTATAATAACAAATAACAATATAAAAATGCCACAATATGGCTTAAATGTGAAATAAAGATCTAACTAACCAGTTAGTGGTTAGATGTGATCAGTATATATTAAGTGAAGTAAATAGTAATTAAATGTGCAATTAATATATATAATATTATGGCCATATAGTAGTATTTATTCTTCAAGATTTTATTATCAAAATAACAGGGGTGAAGTTTCTGAATTCTGGTCATGGCCTATTTAACTCAAGCACTGGGGGCTAAAAGGGACTCTTCTAACTTCTTTCTAATATTAAAGAACTCATCATAGGCTACAAAATATATGCTAGTCTTCTACTAGATATAGAGGGTCTTAAGGGAAGCCCAGGTAGTAGTAAAATCATTTTGGTGCACTTGAATATAGACTCATTGGTCTGGGGAGATTCTGAGTATGAGCTCCCCAGCTATTTTGTCCTGCTTGATATTCTAGGCATTCTATTCCTTGATATCACTAGAATACTTGTTCTTACTATCTATAAGTTACTAGAGGCCTTTGGAGTGCAGAAAAGTCTTTATCTCTTTACTTCATGTAGTGTAGTTGTTTCTAGTAAGAGAATAAATGAAATAGGAATGATATTTTAAGGCCATTTAGATAAATAGTGATGAAAAATGCAGAAGGTAAGAGAAGTTGAGGTATATGGAGTATAATGAGTGCAATATTCTTAATTTGAAATCAAACAAGGGCAAGGGAATAATATACAGTATCTAGTGGAAGAATCTACAGTGAGGTGCAAAACCATTGCAATATCTAACCCCAAACTGGGGCACAAAGCACCCTACAATCACTTGTGGGAATTTTACTTTGCTTTGATGGGAACAAATAAAGTACAGACCCTTAGCTATAACTTTGTCCCCAGGATCATGTGATTTTGCTTACATACTGCAAAGATACATCCATTTCAAAACACTAATACCATTGTAACAGGTTTGCACCTTTTGCTTTCTAGGGTATATTAGTACTTGATATAGCCTTCCTTTGCCTTGATAACTGCTTCAATCCTTCTAGGCATGCTCTCTATCAACTTCTGACACTCTGCACCTGCTATCCCCTCCCAATCAACCTAAACTCTCTCCCACAATTCATGAATTCCCTTAGGAGAGGAATTATAATCTGCTAGTCTTCTTTTGAGATAACCCCAGAGGTGCTCAATGGGATTGAGGTCAGGAGACTATGCAGGCCATGCCATAGTATGAAAATCCTGCTCCTGAAGCAAATCCTTCATCTTCTTGCAAGTATGTTTGGGGTCATTGTCCTGCTGAAAAATGATATCAGGAGGATCAAGACCATAAAACTGCAAAGAATTGAGTAATTCATCCTTCAAAATCTGAAGGTAAAGGTCCCCATCCATCCTACCATCAATCTTGGTAGCATAGCCAACTCCCTGCCAAGTCATATAGCCCATACTTTAACTATACTCTATTATTCTTGCCCTTATTTGCTTTTGAACTAAGAAATTTTTACTCATTATACTCCACATTCCTTATTTTTCTTATTTTTCACCTTTATCTGCCTAAATGCCCTCTGAAAACCAGTTCTATTACCTTACTCCTCTAAATGGAGATAACTATACTATATGGAGTAAAGAAATAAAGCCTCTTCTATACTCCAAAGGCCTCTCATGACTAGTTGATGGTAAGAAAAAGTGCTCTAGTGATATTAAGAAGTAGAATGTCTAGAACATCAAGTAGAACAAGGTAGCTGGGGAATTCATACTCAGTATCTCCCTAGATCAATAAGTTAACATTCAAGTGCACCAAGATAACTCTACTACTATCTAAGATACTTTTAATAATCTTTATATCTAGTAGAAAACTAGCTTTAGTACTCATTTTGTTACTTATGATAAGTTCTTCAATATCAGAAAGCATCTGAAGGAGTTCTTACTAGCCCTTAGTTAAGCTGTTTTGCATGGGCATATTGTATACTTGGGGTCAGATTATATGTATTTTACCTTCTCTTTTACACTTTTTACTGATCTGGACAGAGACAAGGTTAAAGCTACATTTCAAACTAAGAAAATCAATACAAGATCTTGTTCTGAAGCTATCTCCAGCTCTTCTGCCTTTGCCCTCACCACCACCTCCTCTTCTGGCTATATATATAATATCCACTATTTTTACTGTATTCTTTTTGTGAGTGCTCTGGTCACTATATCTGTAAATACCAGAACCTCTAGTGTATAAAGAATAACTATAAGGCATTTAGGCAATATAGGAGGCATTCAAACCAGGCAAATGTGGCCACAACACCCTCAATCCCAGCATTTGATGATGGGAGTGCTTAGAAAGTGGTAAAATAAGCTGAAAACATAAGTTTTGATTTCAAAGATCCCAGTAATCCATTCTCTTTTCTTCAACTAGATACTAATATGAATTGGAATGCAAATATAGATGCCACTACTCATATGACACCTCATTGCCACTAGCTCCACAATTATTTTCCTAAATATATTCTAATCAAACTAGCAGATAATACTATGATTTATTTAGCTAGGATTAGTTTAGTGGTGTTTCATTGAATATTAAAGGAAAAAAGGGGGAGGTTAGTCAAATTTAGCAATATTCTATATATCCCAGACCTCTGAAATAACCTCTTAGCTATCTTGTATCTTCTTTATTGCCCTAGATTTATTATAACCATCAATTCAATACATCTATTCTTTTTTAGATCTAATGGATTACCTCTCTTTGTTACCATCATAAATGTGCACAATACAGCATTTCTGGAAAGAGTTATAGACCCTCTCACTAAGTTTGCACATCTAGCAATAACTGCAATATTTAACTTATCTCTCTGGCATTATAAACTGGCCTATTATAATCTAAGGTGTTGTGGCTGTATTTGCCTAATTTAGACACCTTTCAGAGTATCTTGATAACTTGTAGTTCTTCTTTGCATCTTGGAGGTTTTTGCACTTCTAAATGCAGTAGTCTAGGTGCTCATAAAAGGAGTAGGGTAAGAATAGGGGGTAAGTGCAAATAGAAAAGATAGTGGAGAGTATAGAGGCTGGAAAGGTGGAGGTAGCTTCAGAATAAGGTCTTTTATTGATTTTCTCAGTCTAAAATGCTATTTTAACCTTAATCTGGTCCAAATCAGTAAGAAGTATAAAAAAGAAGGTAAAATGTGCATAATCTGATCCCAATACATACAATATGGCTATATATAAAAGCTCATTATCAGAAGTTGCTAAATCAAAGCTAGAGGGGTGCAATTCCTAAATTCTGGCCATGGCCTACTCAATTCAAGCACTGAGGATGGGTAGAAACTCCTTTGGATGCTTTCTAATGCTAAAGAACTCATTATATATAATAAAATATGTGCTGGCCTTTTATTAAATAAAAAACTTCTTAATAGTAGCCCAAATAGTAGTGCGACTATCCTAATATGCTTAAATATGGACTCTTTGATCTGGGGAGATGCTGAGCATGAGTTCCCTAGCTATCTTGTTTTACTTGATGTCTCAAGCATCTTACTTCTTGATATTAGAGGGCCACTTGTTCTTGCTATTAATAAGGTGCCAAAGGCTTTTGAAGTATGGTAGGATCTTTATCTCTTTACTCTTATTGATGTAGATATTACCAATGAGAGGAAAAAAATATAGTGGGCATGGGATTTAAAGGTCATTGGTGGAGTAAGAAGGCAAAAATGGTGGAAAATAAGAGAATTCAAGGCAACGTGTGAAGTGTGAAAATGTTTTGCTTCAAAGGCAAATAATGGGAAGCACAATGAAGTGTAGCTATAGCATAGGGCTTATAATCTATTAGACAGCTATTTTGAGTAGCTGGAGTCTAGTGGAAGCAACTAAAGAGTTCTAATACTGGACTTGTAGATTCTATAGAATATAATTCAAATAGTAATACATAAACATAAAACACTGCCATAGTGTGGCCATAGTGTGGCTCAACCATGACTCACAAGTATATAATTACCTTATTCTAATACAAAAGACCTAGAGTAGAGTAAACTAGCTATAAAGCACTATGTAGAATTTGTATCTTTATTATCTAAGTTATTCTTATCACCTCCCAGCTGAGCTAGGCTCAGTTTCTACTAATGTTGAGGTTTCTGGCAATTCCTAGTAGGCAAATATATTCCAATACCTATGGGACTAGTAGATCTGGGAGGGGGAGTAATAGGGTACTCTGGCTCTAGGACAGGTGGTACTGGCTTCTTTGGATTTTCATCTACAGACCCCCCCTGAGGAGGCAGCAGTGCTAGATTTAGAAGTACCTTATCTTTCGTGATATAGTTAGGCAAATCAGAAGGAATATATGGGGTAACTTTGGGAACTTCTGAAGTATCTATGGGAGGTTTAGGAAGGAAGGTGATATCTGGAAGTGCAAGGGGCTCCATGGAAGTGGGTGGAAGTATGAAGAGATTATTAGTACTCCATTTATTGAAATCAGTATGTTAAGAGATGAGGATATGCTTGATAGTGAGGTTATAGAATTTCCACCCCTTATTATAATCAGAATACCCAATGAATATGTACTTCTAATAATAAGGTTGAAGTATAGTTCTCTTATTCTTCTGAATATGCACATGGAAAGTGCAATTCCAGACTCTAAGATAAGAAATATCAGATTTGTAGCCATTTCAGAGCTTATAGAATATAGTATTATCCAGAGCTGTAGTGGGACATTTATTCCAGACATAAATAAGAGCTACAAGAGCTTTGCCTCAAAAGGCCATAGTTAGGTCTAATTCCTGCAACATAGCAATAATGTACTTAGAAAGCACTTGATTAGCCCATTTTATAACTTCATTCTACTATGAATGTTCTTAAATAGTATGTTGATGCTGGATACCATAGGATTGAGTGAATTCAAGTGTCTTATTGCTCATATACTCCTCTCCCTTGTCATCTCATAGTGTTTTAATTCTCTGCTTGGTCTAATTTTCTACAAATATCTTAAACTGCTTAAAAGCAGCAAAAACTTTGCTTTTGGTCTCATTTGGAGAATAAAGTGACTTAAGAAATTATTGATAAAGGTAACCCAATATCTAAATTATAAGAAAAAGGGATAGAGAATAGTATAAATATTACTATGGACAAGCTCTAGGATATAAGAAGTATATTAGAAGCTGATTGGAAAGTGGTTTACATATATTTTGCTAGCTATGCATGGCTCACATATAGGATCAGGCACAGTTTTGATGTTCAAATGCATCTTAGTGATCAATTTGCACTTAAATAGCCCCTTTATATTATTTAGATTATAATAAGCCAACCTATGATATCAGAGTGATAAATCCAGTGCAAAAGTAATTGCTGGTCTTGCAAATGCAGTTATAGGCTCAGTAACACTATTCAGAAATATAGCATTATGAGTATTGATGGGAGTAATGAATAATAGGGAATTACTTGACTGACTAAAATATATATAGGTGGTATTAATATATATGGAAAGATAAGTGGCAAGTAAGATACAGGATAGCAAGTAAGTTATTCCACAGTGCAATAACATGCAGGATGTTTGAAAACTTGATTGATTGACCTCTCCTTCCTTCTACAATCAAATAAATCACCACAAATCCAACTCTAGCTGAATAAACCAATATATTGTCTGCAAGTTTGACTAGAATGCATTTAGGGCTATAATTGTGCAGCCAGTGTTGATGGGGCATCATATGAGCAGTGGCACCAGTGTCTGCATTCTAATCAATGTCAGCATCAAGTTGAAATGGAAATAATGGATCAGAGTAATCTTTAAAACAAAAACTTGCATTTCTGATATACTCTCCTATATCTTAAGTGGCCACATTGGCAGTAGCAACTAGGTGAGTTGTAAAGGGGGTTGCTGGAGCAACAGAGGTGTTATTGGCCTGGTTAGGATACCTGCAAGTCTGAGAAGCATTCTAGCTTATCACTAAAAGCATAGGAAAAGAAGGTATTATAGAAATAGATAGGGGTAGAAGTAGATAGAGTAGAGCTGTCAGAGGGTATAGGGGCTTCAGAGTGAGGTTGACAATTGATCTTTTCTGTCTGAAAGGCTACTTTAATCTTGTCCTTGTCTAGATTAGTGAAAAGTGTTAGAAAAGAGGTAAAATTAGAGTATTTAGGCCCTCATACATGCATTATGGCCATATAGCTCAGTTCTGCATTGGAGGTGGCCAAATTGAAGCTGGTGTACTGCAACATCTGAATTTAGACCATGGCTAGCTCAACTCAAGCACTAAAAGTGGAAAGAGAATCATTAGAGCATTTTTAAATAGAAAGATACTCTTTATAGGCCACAAGCAAGTGCTGACATTTTATTGCACAAAGGGAGTTACCAGAGCCTTTCAAGCAGCTGCAGGATTATTCTAGTGAGTACAGATGTGCCCTTATTAGTTAGGTATAAAATTAAGTATCAACTCTCTAGCAGCTTTGTTCTATTTGATGTCATAGGACTCTTAGTCCTTAATATTAGTGGGCTGCTTCTCCTTACCATTAATGAGGTGCCAGAGGCCTTAAGAATACAGCAGAGCCTTCTGTTAGACAAGATGATTGTATACTTGTGAATTACAGATATATCATGCTTTGGCCACACTATGGCAATGTTTTGTATTTATATATTACTATTTGAATCACATCTTGTAGAATCTATGAGTCTAGTGTTAGAACTCTTTAGTTTCTTCCACTGGACTCTAGATAATGCTTTGTATTCACTCCATTCTAGCTATTCTAATATAGTTTCTTCTATTGGACTTTAACTACCCAGAATAGCTATCTAACACCTTCATCTTCTCACTCCAGATGGTGTAGTTATTGCCATTGAGAGGCAGAATGCAATGGGAGTGGGTTTTAGCAACTATTGTAGTAGAATGGGGGAGAATATGGGTAATAATATAATAGATAGAGTAGAGATAATGGAGTTGGAAGTAGTAAAAATAAAGTCATGTAGAAAGTGAGTAGAGGTGAATAAGTAGAGTATAGTTAAAATATGGGGCTCATAATTTATTAAATAGTTGAATAGTATAACTGTAGTTCAGAGTCAAAGACTATCAATTCATATAGCTAACAGTACATATATCTGCAGTCTAGAGTTAAAGACTAAAAAGTCTTGATATAGGACTCACAGAGTCTACAATAAGAAAATGCCATAATATGGGTGAAATGAAAATAAAGATACAACTAACCAGTAAGTAATCAGATGTCATCAGATAGTAATCAGATAGTAATTAGTATGATCAGTGTATAAAAGTAATATAAATGGTGATCAGATGTGCAATCAATGCACCTAAT
>JBBPLJ010000403.1:0-21266 GCA_038089715.1 Veloporphyrellus conicus
GCCAAAGTGTGACTCAACTGTGACTCACAAGTGTGGAATCACTTTGTTCTAACATTTTTGTTGAGATCAGTAAGGAGAGCCAGTGAGGATGTGAAATGGGCGTAGTCTGGTCCCAAAGCATGCAACATCGCCATGCAACACAGTTCACTGTCCGAAGTGGCTAAATCGAAGGTTGAAGGGCACAATTCCTGGATCCTGGCCATAGCCTGCTCAACTCGGGCACTGAGAGCAGGTAGGGACTCCTCTGGATGCTTCCTGATGCTAAAAAACTTGTCATATGCAACAAAATGAGTGCTGGCCTTCTGTTGGACATAGAGAGTCTTAAGGGCAGCCCAGGCAGCAGTGGGGTCGTCCTGATGAGCTCGGATGTGGACTTGTTGATCAGAAGAGATACTCAGCATGAGCTCCATGGCAGCCTTGTCCTGTTTGAGGTCCCAGGCATCTTGTTCCTTGACATCACTGGGGCACTTTTCTTTGCCATCAACATGTCGCCAGAGGCCTTTCAAGCACAGGAGAGCCTTCATTTCTTCACTCCATGCGGTATAGTTGTCTCCAGTGAGAGGAGTAATGTGATAGGAATGGGATTCAGAGGCCATTTAGGCAGGTAGAGGTGAAAATGGTGGAAAATGGGAGAAGTCGAGGGAAGTGGAGTGTGTTGAGTGAAATTTTGTCGGTTCGGAAGTGAACAAGGGCAAGAACAAATAGAGTGCAGTTAAAGCGCGGGGCTCATAACCTGCTAGACAGCTGCTCTGGGCAGCTAGAGTCCAGTGGAAGAAACTAAATTAGAATAGCTAAGATAGAGTGAATACAAAGCATTACCTGGAGTCTAGTGGAAGAAACTGAAGAGTTCTAATACTGGACTCGCAGATTCTACAGGATGTGATCCAAACAGTGATACATAAATACAAAACATCACCACAGTGTGGCTAAAGTGTAACTCAAGTATGACTCATGAGTATGCAATCACCTTGTTCTCTGACTCGATGCTGACGTCGATTGGAAAGCAGACACAGGCACCACTTCTCATATGACGCATGATTATCACTGGATTCACAATTACACTCCCAAAGGTATTCCCATCAAACTGGCAGACAATACAGTGGTCTACTCAGCTGGAATTGGGTCAGTATTGGTCTATCCAACAATAGAGGGAAAGAGGGGGAGAGTGGTTGAATTTAGCAATATCCTCCATGTTCCAGACCTTCGCAATAACCTCCTCTCTGTGCTATACCTTACTCACCGCTCAGGATTCATTGTAACCATCAATGCAATGCATATTTCCTTTGCTAGGCCTCATAGACCGCCTCTGTTTGTGGGGACCATCAATGAGCACAATGCAGCATTTTTGGATGGAGTTACAGACCCCCTTACTAAGTTTGCGCACCCAGCAACCACTACCCCGCTTGACTTATCTCTCTGGCATCGCAGATTAGCCCATCACCACCTATCTAATGTCAAAGCGCTCCATGATCACAATATGGTCACTGGAATGCAAATTGATATGAAAACTGCACCAGATCCTATCTGTGAACCATATGTAGCTGGCAAAATGCATGCAAATCCCTTCCCCAGCAGCTCCTAGCGCGCTTCCAGGCCTCTGGAGCTTGTCCACAGTGATGTCCATGATGTGCCTTATCCCTCCTTCTGAGGATTCCGCTACTGGGTCATATTCATTGATGATTTCTCCAGGTTTCACTTTGTGTTGCCCATCAGGGCTCAATCCGATGTTTTTGCTGCTTTCAAGCAGTTTAAGGCATTTGCAGAATACCAGACAGAGAGGAGGATCAAAACTCTGAGGGACAACAAGGGAGGGGAGTATGTGAGCAAGGAGATGCTTGATTTCACCAACTTATATGGTATTGAGTGACAACCCACAGTTCGAGCATGTCCCCAGCAAAATCGAGTGGCAAAATGGGCAAACCAAGTACTTTCTGAGCGCATTACAGCCATGGTGAAGGAATCAGGACTGGCCAACACATTCTGGGGCGAGGCGCTTACAGCCCATGTTCATGTGTGGAATCAATGTTCTACCTTTGCAGTGGAGAAGAAGACCACCTATGAGCTCTGGAACAGACGCAACCTGGATGTCTCTCATCTTAGGGTATGGGGATGCCTCGCCTATGTATATATTCAAAGGGATAAATGACTAGCTCTTACTCCCCACTATGAAAAGTGCGTTTTTATTGGCTACCAGAGGGTTACAAGGGCTGGAAGTTCTACAATCCTACCACTAAACAGACAGTGATCTCTCAACGCGTAGATTTTGACGAATGGACTAATGTGACTCACTCCAACAATCGTGCACCTACTCACTCTAAGAGTTATTCTGGCTCTAGCTACGCTCCATAACCTCTATCTCTGGTCTGTGAACATCTCCAATGCCTATCTGAATGGTGACATGGACTGTGATATCTACATGGAACAGCTAGAAGGATTTGTGGAGGGAAACCCAAAAGAAATGGTATGTCTGCTCAAAAAGTCACTGTATGGCACTAAACAGGGTGGACATTGATGGAATCGCAAAATGCACACCATGTTGGAGTCAATGGGCTTCAAATAGACCTATTCGGACACAGCTGTCTATGTATTCATCCGAGGTGAAGTCCATATCATCCTCGCTGTCTTCGTCAATGATATGACCTTTGCATCCAACTTCCTGACTACAATCAAGTAGGCCATTGCAGATTTGGGCACCCACTTCAAACTTTGTGACTTGGGGCCCACAACTAAGCTATTGGGCATCCAAATCACCAGGGATCGCTGCAAACGCTCCCTAACCATCTCCCAGCCTCAATATTGCACAGAGATGCTCTCCCGGTATGGTCTCTCTGACTGCAACCCTGTTTCCACTCCTATAATACCTGGTCTATGCCTCTTATGTGATCAGAGTCCTAGAACTGCAGAAGAACAAGCTTGTATGCATTCTATTGACTATTAGTCCATTGTTGCCCTGTCTACTACTGAAGCGGAGTACATGGCTGTTTGTGAGGCTGGTGAGGAGATTGTGTGGATGTGCAAGATGCTGCAGGAACTGGGCTTCTCCATCACTGCCCCTTTCTGTTCTCTTCATAGACAATCAGTCCACTATCCAGGTAGCCAAACACCCAGAGCATCATAGATACATGAAGCAGCTGGATCTCTCATGATTCTGGCTGCAAGATATAGTGGATCAAGGCGTGATTTCTCCTCAATATATGCGCACTGGTGAGATGGTTGCAGATTTGCTCACCAAGGCCTTGCCTTAGCCTAAAGTGGAGAAGTTCTGTGCATCTATTGGACTGGGTGGATTCAGGGGGAGCTAGCAGGAGTTGGGAGAGTTGCACAATCAAGGGGGAGTGTTAGAACAAGGTGATTGCACACCTGTGAGTGACAATTGAGTTACACTTTGGCCACACTGTGGTGATGTTTTGTGTTTATGTATCACTGTTTGGATCGCATCCTGTAGAATCTGTGAGTTCGGTGTTAGAACTCTTCAGTTTCTTCCACTGGACTCCAGGTAATGCTTTGTATTCGCTCTATCTTAGCTATTCTAATATAGTTTCTTCCACTGGACTTCAGCTGCCCAGAACAACTGTCTAATACCAGAAGCTACTGAGAAAGGGATTTGCGTACATCTTGCCAGCTACATATGTTTCACAGATAGGATCTGGTGCTGTTTTGACATCAATTTGCATTTCAGTGACCATATTGTGATCATGGAGTGCTTTGACATCAGATTTCAATGAATGGACAAGTCTGACTCACCCACAACCTGGCATGAGTCAATCTTCCCCCACAGGTGTAACTCACTTCAACAATTCAGCTACCCCTGCGTCTTCTCTGCCTAAAAGCGCCCCCTATACTCCTTCACATCTTTCTTGGGATACTGATGAAGATGAGGAGCAACCTATTCCGCAGGTTCTGCCTCTTCAGGGGAAGTAGGATGCTGAGGATCTTAGGAGCCAGAACAAGCCCCTATTGCGCCAGAAAGGCCAATTACTCCTCCACCTTCTAACCCACCTCCAGAATCACCTAGAGTGGTCACTCCTATAGGTATTGGGGCACACTTACCTTGCAGAAACTACCAGAAACCTCGAGAATGGTGGACACTCAAGTCCTGCACAACTTGGAGATGATGAGGATAACTCAGATGATGATGAAGCAGATATGGCTCATAATTTTGCAGCTAATTCACCCCATCCCAGGTCCTTTGCAGATGCCTTGTGCAGGGACAATGCTCTGGAGTGGAGAAAGGCTGCTTTGGCTGAATTGGAGGCCCACAAGACGAATGGGACTTGGATTTTGATCCCCTGGCCGAAAAACCAACCTATCATTGGTTCTAGATGGGTTTTCACTCAGAAGTATCACGCTGATGGCTCATTTGAGCATTACAAAGCTCATCCAGTCACTGAGGGCTTCTCCCAGCATCCAGGATTTGAATATCTCAAGGCTTTTGCTCCCACAGTGTGCCTACCCACTCTGAGAGTCATTTGGGCTCTAGCTGTGCTCCATCACCTCCATATCTGGTCTGTGGATATCTCTAACACCTATCTTAACGGTGACATGGACTGTGACATCTATATGGAACAGTCAGAAGGATTTGTGGAGGGAAACCCAAAGGAAACGGTGTATCTGCTGAACAAGTCACTATATGGCACTAAACAGGGTGGAAATTGCTGCAATCGCAAAATGTACACCATCTTGGAGTCAATGGACTTCAAATAGACCTATTCTGATGTAGCTTTCCATGTATTTGTTCAAGGTGAAGTCTGCATCATCCTTCCTATCTTCGTGCATAACATGACCTTTGCATCCAACTCCCTACCTGCAATCAAGTAGACCATCACAGATTTGGGCACCCACTTCAAACTTTGTGACTTGGGGCCCCACAAATGAGCTATTAGGCATCCAAATCACCAGGAATCACTCCAAACGCTCCCTAACCATCTCCCAGCCTCAGTACAATGCAGAGATGCTCTCCCGGTATGGTCTCTTAGACTGCAACTCTGTTTTCACTCCTATGATGCCTAGTCTATGTCTCTCATGCAATCAGAGTCCCAAAACTGCAGAAGAATGAGCTTTTATGCATTCTGTTGACTATGGAGGTGCATTGGGCTCTTTGCAGTATCTTTCCTGCACCACTCACCCAGATATTGCTTATACTATTGGCCAGATCGCCTCTTTCAATTCTGATCCAGATATTGCCCACTGAAATGTGGTCAAACATATATTCCACTATATCAAGGGCATCATGGACTACTCCATTACCTATTACCCTGACCCTACTCAGTCTCAGCTCTTCTCAACTTACTCTGATGTAAACCATGGTAGTTGCAAGAACACTGGCCGTTCCACTGGTGCATTTGTTGTTAAGATTGGCACTGGTGCAGTATCCTGGATGTCTAAGCATCAGTTCATTGTTGCCCTGTCTACAAGTGAAGCAGAGTACATGGCTACTTGTAAGGCTGGTAAGGAGATTGTGTGGATGCATAAGATGCTGCAGGAACTGGGCTTCTCCATCACTGCCCCTTCTATGCTCTTCATGGATAATTAGTCCACCATTCAGGTAGCCAAACACCCAGAGCATCATAGGCACATGAAGCAGCTTGATCTCTCATGATTCTGGCTGTGGGATATAGTGAATTAAGGTACTGTTTTTTTTTATTATCTGCATATTGGTGAGATGGTTGCAAATATGCTCACCAAGGCCTTGCCTCACCCTAAAGTGGAGGAGTTCTGTGCATCTATGGGACTGGGCGAATCCAGGGGGAGCTAGCAGGAGTTGGGAGAGTTACACAATCAAGAGGGAGTGTTAGAACAAGTTGATTGCACACTTATGAGTCAAGGTTGAGTCATGCTTTGGTCATAGTATGGTGATGTTTTGTATTTATATATGACTATTTGGATTGCATTATGTAGAATCTGCAAGTCCAGTGTTAGAACTCTTCAGTTTCTTCTACTGAACTCCAGATAATGCTTTATATTTGCTCTATGTTAGCTATTCTAATTGAGTTTCTTCTACTGGACTCCAACTGCCCAGAACAGCTGTCTAACAGGAGGTCTGTAACTCCCTTCAGAAATGCTGCATTGTGCTGATTGATGATTGCAACAAACAGAGGCAGTCCATGAGGCCTAGAAAAGGACATATGCATTACATTAATGGTTACAACAAATCCTGAGCAGCGAGTCAGGTATAGAATAGAGAGGAGATTGTTGCGACAGTCTGGAACATGGAGGATATTGCTAAATTCAACTGCCCTGCCCCTCTTTCCCTCTATTGTTGGATGGAACACCCCTGACCCAATTCCAGCTGAATAGACCACTGTGTTGTCCACCAGTTTGATGGGAACATGTTTGGGAGTGTAATTGTGAATCCAGTGTCGATGAGGCGTCATATGAGACGTGGCACCTATGTCTGCATTCCAATTGATGTCAGCATCAAGTTGGAGGGGAGAGAATGGGTCAGAAGGATCCCTAGAATGAAAACGGAAGTTTCCAGTCATTCTACCACTTCCTAAGCATTCCCACTGCCAGTGATCAAAGGTTGGGGTGTTGTGACTGCATTTGCCTGGTTTGGACGCTTTCTAGATTGTCTAGATGACTTGTAATGCTCCTTTGCACACTGGAGGTTTCTGCACTTGCAAATACAGTAGCTAGGGCATTCACAGAAGGAGCAGGGTGAGGATGGGGGACAAGCGCAGGTAGGAGAGGTTGTGGAAAGCACAGAGGCAGGAGAGGCAATAGTGGCATCAGGACGAAGTCTTCTATTGATTTTCTCTGTTTGGAATGCCGCTTTGACCTTATCTTTGTCAAGATCAGTGAGGAGAGCTAGAGAGGATGTGAAATGGGTATAGTTTGGTCCTAAAACATGCAATATGGCCATGCAATATAGTTCACTATCCGAAGTGGCTAAAGCAAAGGTTGAAGGGCGCAATTCCTGGATCCTGGCCATAGCCTGCTCAACTCAGGCACTGAGAGCAGGTAGAGACTCCTCTGAACACTTCCTGTTGCTGAAAAATGTGTCATATGCGACAAAGCAAGTGCTGGCCTTCTGTTGGACATAGAGGGTCTTCAGAGTAGCACAAGCAGCAGTGGGGTCGTCCTGGTGAGCTAAGATATGGACTCGTTGATCTGGAGAGATACTCAGCATGAGCTTCTCAGCAGCCTTGTCCTGTTTGAGGTCCTAGATATCTTATTCCTTGACATCACTGGGGTGCTTTTCTTTGCCATCAACAAGTCATCAGAGGCCCTTGGAGTTCAGCAGAGGCTTCATTTCTTCGCTCCATGTGGTATAGTTGTCTCCATTGAGAGGAATAATGCGATAGGAATGGGATTCAGAGGGCACTTAGGCAGGTAAAGGTAACAATGGGGAAAATGGGAGAAGTTGAGGGAAGTGGAGTGTGTTGAATGAAATTTTCTCGGTTCAGAAGCAAAGAAGGGCAAGAACAAATAGAGTGCAGTTAAAGCATAGGGCTCATATCCTATTAGATAGTTGTTCTGAGCAGCTGGAGTCCAGTGGAAGAAACTATGTTAGAATAGCTAAGATAGAGTGAATACAAAGTATTACCTGGAGTCCAGTAGAAGAAACTGAAGAGTTCTAATACTGGACTCACAGATTCTATAGAATGTTATCCAAATAGTCATACATAAACCCAAAACATCGCCATACTATGGCCAAAGCATGACTCAACTGTGATTCACAAGTGTGCAATCACCTTGTTCTAACAGGAGGTGCTATTGGCCCATTGCAGTATCTCTATTGCACCACCCACCTGCATATCTCCTGAACTGTTGGCCAGCTCGCATCCTTTTCCTTTGATCCTGGAATTGCCCATTGGAATGCTGTTAAGCATCTTTTTCACTATATCAATGGTACTTGTGACTACTCCATCACATATGCACCAGATTCTGGCCAATCCCATTCCCAGCCGTTCATCACCTATTCAGATGTCAATCATAGAGATTGCAAGGACTTTCGGTGCTCCACCAGTGCCTATATTGTCAAGATAGGCACTAGGGTTGTTTCCTGGATGTTGAAGCAACAGTCCATTGTTGCTCTGTCCACCACTAAAGTGGAGTATATGGCAGCTTGTGAGGCTAGTAAGGAGATCGTTTGGATGTGGAAGATGCTCCAGGACCTTGGATTTGCACTCCCTGATCCCTTTGTTCTCCACATGGACAATTAGAGTGCCATGTCAGTGGTCAAACATTCAGAACACCATGGTAGGATGAAGTAGTTGGATCTTTCCTGGTTCTGGCTTAGAGATGTGGTGGATCAGGGGAGTATTACACCTACTTATGTGCCAAATAGTGAGATGCCTGCTGATCTGCTCAGACAGGCATTGGCTCGACCAAAAATTGAGCAATTCTATTTCTATATGGAATTGGGTATACAGAGGCACAGTTAGTTGGTTTCCTGAGAGATGCATAATCAGAGGGGAGTGTTAGGTTACTTGCTTGCATATCTGATCACCATTTATATCACTTAACACACACTAATCACACTGATTACTTTTTGATTACTTTCTGATCACAACTGACCACTTACTAGTTAGTTGTAGCTTTCTTTCACATTTCAGCCACATTATGGCATTTCCTTGTTGTTGTTTATCATTGTAGTTTGCACTTAGAGTAGAATCTGTGAGTCCTGTGTCAAGACTCTTCTGTTTTTGACTCTAGACTACAGGTATGTGCACTTATACCTATATCAATTTATAATCTTTGACTTCGGACTGCAGTTGCACTATTCAACTGTTTAACAAAAAGGCTATAGCTCAGCCAGATTCCTGCAACATAAAAGTAATGTGCTCAAAATGTTAGAACAAAGTGATTGCACACTTGTGAGTCACAGTTGAGTTATGGTTTGGCCACACGGTGGTGATATTTTGTGTTTATGCATCACTGTTTGGATCGCATCCTGTAGAATCTGTGAGTCAAGTGTTAGAACTCTTCAGTTTCTCCCACTGGACTCCAGGTAATGCTTTGTATTCACTTTATCTTACCTATTCTAATTCAGTTTCTTCCACTGGACTTCAGCTGCCCAGAATAGCTGTCTAACATAAAAAGCATGTGATTAGCCTGTTTTATAACTTCATTCTACTGTGAGTGCACTCCAACAGTATATTGGTACAAAATATCATGGAATTGAGTTAATTGAAGCATCTCATTGCATATACTTCTCTTTTTTGTCATTTTGTAGTATCTTGATCCTCTACTCAGTCTGATTCTCTACACACATCTTAAACTACTTTAAAGCAGCAAAAATATTGCTTTTGGCTTTAATTGGGGGGACAAAGCAATATCTTGAGAAATCATTAATGCAGATGATCCAATACCAGCATTCTGAGAAGGAGGATAGGGAAATGTTAGAATAAGGTGATTGCACACTTGTGAGTTATGGTTGAGTCACACTTTAGCCATAATATGGCAATGTTTGTATTTATGTATTACTGTTCAGAGTGCATCTTGTGGAATCTGTGAGTCCAGTATTAGAGCTCTTCAGTTTCTTCCACTGGACTCCAGGTAATGCTTTGTATTTGCCCTATCTTAGCTATTCTAATTCAGTTTCTTTCACTAGACTCCAGCTGCCCAGAACAGCAATCTCACAGATTATGAGCCCTGCACTTTAATTGCACTTCATTTGTTCTTGCCATTGTTCACTTCCAAACCAAGAAAATTTCACTCAATATGCTCTACTTCCCTCAACTTCTTCCATTTTCCCCATTTTCACCTCTACATGCCTAAATGGCATCAGAAGATCATTCCTATTATATTTCTTCTCTCACTAGGGATAACTACACCATATGGAGTGAAGAGATAAAGGCTTTGCTATGCTCCAAAGGTCTCTACAACTTATTAATGGCAAGAATAAGTGTTCCAGTGATATGAAGGAGCAAGATGGCTGGGATATCAAGCAGGACAAAGTAGCTAGAAAGCTCATACTGAGTATCTCCCCAGACAAACAAGTTCACATTCAAGTGCACAAGGATGACTCTATTGCTATCTGGACTATCCTGAAAACTCTTTATATCCAGCAAAAGGCCAGCACACACTTTGTTAGCTATAACAAGTTCTTTAGTATTAGGAAGAAGCCAGAAAAGTCTCTTCTCACTCTCTATGCTCAAGTTGAGCAGGCTATGACCAGAGTCTAGAAATTCCGCCCTTCTAGCTTTGACCTTAAGACTTCAGACGATAATATATGATACATAGCCATAATATATACTTTTGGTGCTGATTATGCCCACTTCATCTTCTTCCTGGTGCTTTTGACTGATCTTAACAAAGACAAGGTCAAAGCAGCATTCCAAACTGTTAAATAGTTGAATAATGCAACTGCAGTCCAGAGTCAAAGACTATAAATTGATGTAGATAAAAGCACACATACCTGCAGTCCAGAGTTAAGACTGAAGAGTTTTAACATAGGACTCACAGGTTCTACTCTAAGTGCAAACTACAATGATAAACAACAATAAGGAAATGCCATAATGTTGCTGAAATGCAACACAAAGCTATAACTGACTAGTAAGTGGTCAGTTGTGATCAGAGAGTGATTAGTATGAGCAGTGTGTGTTAAGTGATATAAATGGTGATCAGATGTGTAATCAAGTAACCTAACACTTTTGGGGTAGAGCTCTTGTAGCTCTTGTTCATATCTGAAATAGATATTCCACTGCTGCTTTGGATAATGCCATATTCTATAAGCTCTGAAATGGCCACAAAACTGATGTTTCCTATCTTAGAGTCTGAAGTTGCACTATCTACATACATATTTAGAAAGACAAGAGGGCTATACTTTAGCCTCATTTCCAGAAGTGTGTATATTCATTGATTATCCTAGAGGCTACAAGGGGTGAAAGTGCTATAACCCCACTATTAAGTGCATATTTATCTTTGAGCATGCTGATTTCAATGAATGGAGTCCTAATAGCCTTCCAATACTTCCACCTACTTCTATTGAGCCTCTTGCACTCCCAGATCTTCTCCTACTCCCTAAACCACCCATAGATACTTCTAAAGTTCCTCTAGCTACCCCATATGCCCCTCCTAATCTGCCTGACTATCTGAAGGAAGATGAGGTGATTGCGGATGCAGCACTGCTACCTCCTCAGGGGGGGCAAGTAGATAAGGATCTAGAGGAACCAGTATCATCTGTTCTAGAGTTAGAGCACCCTTTTACTTCTTCTCTCAGATCTGCCAGTCCCATAGGCATTGGAGTATGCCTGTCTGCTAGGAATCATCAGAAACCTCAAGATTGGTGGATAATAAGCCCAACTCAGCTTAAAGGTGATAAGAATAACTTAGATGATAAAGAAGCAGACTTTATGTAATATTTTGTAGTAAATTTGCCCTATCCTAGGTCTTTTGTAGATGCCTTGTGCAGGGAGGATGTGTAGGAGTGAAGAAAGGCTGCTATGGCTGAATTGAAGGTCCACAAAATAAATAGAATATGGATTCTAGTGCCTAGGCTGAAAAATTATCCAGTTATTGGTTGTAGATGGGTATTTATCCAGAAATACTGTGCTGATGGCTCTTTTGAGTGATGTAAAGGTTGTTTGATTGCTTAGGGCTTCTCCCAGCATCTAAGATTTGAATACCTTGGGATTTTTACCTCTACTGTACATTTACCCAGTTTGTATATTATTTTTACATTGGCTACAATCCATAACCTCCACTTGTGATCTGTGGATATCTCTAATGTATATCTGAATGGTAAAATAGACTGTGATGTCTATATGAAGCAGTCAGAGGAATTTGCACAAGAGACTTAACTCCAAAGAAACATCTATTTGCTGAAGAAGTCACTATATGGTATCAAGTAAGGGAAAAACTGCTGGAATCACAAGATATACACCATCCTAGAGTCTATGGGATTCAAATAAACTTATTCCAATGCTGCTATCTATATATATTCATTCAAGATAACATTTACATCATTCTACCTATTTTTGTGGATAATATGACCTTTGCATTTCTCTCTTTCTCTGAAATCAAGCAGGTAATTGCTGAGCTTCCCTCTCACTTCAAATTGCACAATTTGGGGCCCACAACTGAGCTGTTGGGCATCCAAATCACTTAGAACTATTATAAATGATTCTTATCCATATCTTTACCCCAGTACTGTGCTGAGCTACTTACACACTATAGTTTGAGTAATTACAACTCTATTATGTTTATTATGCAAACAGAGTCCCATAATCTTAGAAGAGCACAATTTCATATATTCTGTTGATTATAGAGGTGCTATTGGCTCTTTACACTATCTCTGCTGCACCACTCATCTGAATATCTCCTATACTATTGGCCAGCTTGCATCTTTCACCTCTGATCCTAGAATTGCATATTAGAACACTATTAAGTATCTTTTCCACTATATCAAGGGTACTTGTAACTACTCTATCACATATATGCCAGATCCTTCTCAATCCCCTTTTCAGCTCTTCACCACCTATTCTAATGTCAATCATGGTAGTTGCAAGGACTCTGGATGCTCCACTGGTGCCTATATTATAAAGATTGGCACTGGGGTTATTTTCTGGATGTTTAAGTGCCAGTCCATTATCACTCTGTCCACCACTAAAGCAGAGTACATGGTAGCTTATGAGGCTGATAAGGAGATTGTTTGAATATGCAAGATACTCCAGAAACTTGGATTTGCACTCCCTGATCCCTCTGTTCTCTACATGGACAATCAAAGTGCCATCTCAGTGGCCAAACACCCAGAACATTATGATAGGATAAAATACCTGGATCTTTCCTGGTTCTAGCTTAGAGATATAGTGGATTAGGGTACTATTGCATCTATTTATATGCCAACTGGTGAGACACCTGCTAATTTGCTCATAAAGGTGTTGGCTTGATTAAAATTTGAGCAATTCTGTTTCTATATGAGATTAGGTATATTGAGGTGTAATTAGTTGGTTTGTTGAGAGATATACAATTAGGGGGTAGTGTTAGGTGCATTTATTGCACACCTGATCACCATTTACGTTACTTAACACATACTAATCACACTGATTACTATCTGATTACTATCTAATCATATCTCATAACTTATTGGTCAGTTGTATCTATGTTTCACATTTTACCCACATTATGATGTTTTTTATTGTTGTTTATCATTGTAGTTTGCTTTTAGAGTAGAACCTGCAAGTCCTGTGTTAAGACTCTTTAGTCTTTGACTCTGGACTCCAGATATGTGTGCTTTTTACCTATATTAATTAATAGTCTTTGACTTTAGACTTCAATTGCACTATTTAACTATTTAACATACTCATCTCTATGTACACTGATTCTGATGAAAAGAGTCCTGATAGCTATTCCATACTCCCACCCACTCCTATTGAGCCTCTTATACTTCCAGATGTTACCCCACTCCTGCAACTATCCATGAATACTTCTGATGTCCCCTAGCTGCCCCATATGCCCCTTCTGACTTATCTGACTATATGGAGGAAGATGAGGCAGTGCCAGATCTAAAGCTACTACCTCCTCAGAGGGGGCATATAAACAAGGATCTAGAGAAGCAAGCACCACCTATCCCAGAATTAGAGTGTCTTATTACTTTTTCTTCTAGATCTCCTAGTTTTGTAGGCATTGAAGTGTATTTCTCTGCCAAGAATCACTAGAATCTTTGAGATTACTAGACACTGAGCCCAGCTTAGCTTGAAGGTGATAAGAATGCAACTGAAGTATGAAGTTAAAGACTAAATATTAGTATAGGTAAAAGTGTACATACCTCCAGTTTAGAGTCAAAGATTAAAGAGTTTTAATATAGAACTTACAGGTTCTAATCTAAGTGTGAACTCCAACAATAAACAACAACAAGAAACTGCTACAATATGGCTAAAATGCAAAATAAAGATACAACTGACTATTAAGTGGTTAGTTGTAATTAAATAGTAATCAGACAGTAATCAGTGAGATTAAATAGTGATTAGACAGTAATTAGTGTGATCAGTATGTGTTAAGTAATGTAAATGGTGATCATATGTGCAATAAATGTATCTAACACTTCCTTCTAATTGTGCATCTCTTAGCAAACCAACTAACTGTACTTTAGTATATTTAATCCCATATAGGAACAGAATTACTTAACTTTTGGTTGAGCTAATGCCTTTGTGAGCAAATCAGCAGGCATTTCACCAGTTGGCACATAAGTAGATGCAATAGTACCCTGATCCACCACATCTCTTAGCCAGAATCAGAAAAAATCCAGCTATCTCATCCTACAATGGTGTTCTGGGTATTTGGCCACTAAGATAGTGCTCTAATTGTCCATATAGACAACAAAGGGACTAGGGAGTACAAATTCAAGTTTTTGAAGTATCTTGCATATTCAAACAATCTCTTTACCAGCCTCACAAGCTATCATATACTCTACTTCAGTGGTAGACAAAGCAATAATGGACTGGTACTTAAATATCCAGGAAACAACTACAGTGCCAATTTTGAAAATATAGGCACTAGTGGAGTGCCTAGAGTCCTTACAACTACCCTGATTGGTATCAGAATAGATGATGAATAGCTAGGAAGGGGATTAAGAAGGATCTGGTGCATATATAATGAAGTAGTCACAAGTCCCCTTGATATAGTGGAAAAAATACTTAATAGCATTCCAATAGGCAATTTCAGAATCAGAGGTGAAGAATATAAGCTAGCCAATAATGTAGGAGATATGTAGGCAAGTTGTGCAGCAGAAATACTATAAAGAGCCAATAGCACCTCCATAATCCACAGAATGCATGAAATTGCACTCTTCTAGAGTTCTGAGATGCTGTTTGCATGATACACACAAATCAGGAGTTATGGGCATAGACATAGAGTTGCAATCATTTAAACCATAGCATGCAAGTATTTTATCACAGTATTGGGCCTGAGAAATAGATAAGAACTGTTTTGAATGATTTTAAGTGATTTAGATGCCCAACAGCTTAGTGGTGGGCCCAATATCATATAATTTGAAGTGGGAGGCAAGATCAGCAATAGCCTGCTTGATTCCAGGGAAAGAGGCAGATATAAAGGTCATATTATCCACAAAGACAGATAAAATGATGCAGATGTTACCTTGAATAAATATATAGATAGCAACATCAGAATAAGTTTGTTTGAAGCCCATGGACTATAAGGTGGTATATATCTTGGGATGCCAGTGATTTCTCCCTTGCTTGGTATTATATAGCAACTTCTTCAGCAAATAGATTATTTCTTTGGAGTTCTCTTATGCAAATCCCTCTAGCTGCTCCATATAGACATAACAGTCCATCTTAGCATTTAGATATACATTAGAGATATCTATACATCATAAGTGAAGGTTATGGTATTAGATAGCTATTCTGGGCAGCTGAAGTCTAGTGGAAGAAACTAAATTAGAATAGCTACTATGGAGCAAATATAGTATATTACCTGAAGTCTAGTGGAAGAAACTAAAGAGTTCTAATACTGGACTTACAGGTTCTATAGAATATGATCCAAACAATGAATATCTTGTGATTCCAGTAATTTCTCCCTTGTTTGGTACCATATAGTGACTTCTTCACAAAACAGACTATCTCCTTGGAGTTCTCTTATGCAAATCCCTCTGGCTGCTTCATATAGACATCACAGTCCATCTCATCATTCAAGTTCCCATTAGAGATATCCATAGACCAAAAGTGGAGGTTATAGATCACAGCCCATATAAAAATAATATGCAAACTGAATAAATGCATAGTAGAGGCAAAAACCTTAAGGTATTCAAATTCAGGATACTAGAAGAAGCCCTGGCCAATCAAACAACCTTTATATTGCTCAAAAGAGCCATTAGTATGATATTTCTGGGTAAACATCCATGTAGAATCAATAACTGGGTGATTTTTTGGTCTAAGCACCAGAATTCATATCCCATTTGTTTTAAGCCTCCAATTCTGCCATTGCAGCCTTTTTCCACTCCTAGGCATCCTTCCTATGCAAGACATCTGCAAAAGATCTAGAATAGGGTAAACTCACTATAAAGTACTGTACAGAATCTGCTTTTTACCATCTGAGTTATTCTCATCATCTTTAAGCTGAACTAGGCCTAGCATCTACCAATCTTGAGATTTCTGGCAATTCCTAGCCAGCAGGTATACTCTAATGCCTATGGGACTAGCAGATTTGGAAGGAGGAGTAATAGGGCACTCTGACTCTAGGATAGATAATGCTAGATCCTTGACATTCTTATCTATATACCCCCCTAAGGAGGTAGCAGCTTTGGACCTGGGAGCACCTTATCTTCCTCCAGATAGTCAGGCAGGTCAGGAGGAGCATATGGGGTGGCTAAAGGAACTTTAGAAACATCTATAGGTAGTTCAGAAAGTGGAGAGAGTACCTTGGCCACTACATTTGCAAGTGCAGGAACTTTTAGCATATAAAGGAGAACTACAAGGTGTTGAGATACTCTGAGAAGCATTTAAACCAGGCTAATTTGGCCACAATACCCCCAATTTCAAAAACTAGCAGTGGGGGCACTTAGAAAGTGGTAGAATAAGTTGAAAATGCAAGTTTTTATTTCAATGATTCCAGTAACCCTCTATCCCTATTATAACTCAATGGTAATATTGATTGAAATGTGACACAGGTGCCACTTCTCATATGATACTATATTGCCACTGGCTTTGCAATTATACTTCCAAATATGTTCCAATCAAACTTGTAGACAATACTATAGTATATTTAGCTAGGATTGGTTCTGTGGTATTTCATCCAATATTGGAGGGAAAGAAGGGGAGACCAGTCAAGTTTAGCAATATTCTGTGTATTCCAGACCTTTGAAAGAACCTTTTTGCTGTTTTGTACTAAACTCGTTGATTTGAGTTCATTATAACCATTAATTCATCATATCTTTCCTTCTTCAGAGCTGATAGACCACCCCTCTTTATTGTGCCCATTAATAAGCAAAATACTACATTTCTGAAAGATGTAACAGAGCCTATTACTAAATTTGTGTGCCTAGCAATAACTGCAATACTGAATTTGTCTCTCTGATATTGTAGAATGGCTTACCATAACTTGGGTAATGTCAAAGCCCTATATAAGTGCAAAATGGTTACTAAAATGCACCTGGATATCAAAACTATGCCAGATTCTATCTGTGAGCCATATTTGGCTGGTAAGATACACACAAATCTATTTTCTAGTAGTTCCTAACATGCTTTCTAACCTCTAGAACTTATCCACAGTAATATACATGCTGTTCTCTATTTCTTTTTCTCAGGATTTAAGTATTGGGTCATATAAATTAATGATTTCTCCAGATTCCAGTTTGTTTTGCTTATAAAAGTCAAATTGAATGGTTTGCTACTTTTAAGTAATTTAAGGCATTTATAGAGAATTAAATAGAGAGGAGGATCAAAACTCTAAGGAATATTAAGGAAGGGGAGTATATGAGCAAGGAGATGCTTAATTTTACCATTGCCTATGGTATTAAGCCCCTCTATAAACTTTGGAACAGATACAAACTAAATGTTTCTTATCTTAGAATATGGAGATGTACTACCTATATGGATATTTAAAGGGATAAATGACCAGCTTTTACTTCCCACTATAAAAAGTGCATTATTATTGGCTATTCAGAGAGTTACAAGGGCTGGAAGTTCTATAGTTCAACTACTAAATGAATAGTATTCTCTAAATAAGCTGATTTTGAAGAATGAACAAGTGTGACTCACCTACTACCTGGTATAACTTACCCTATCCATACTAGTATGATTTATCTCAATAATTGCACCACCCCTACATTTCCTATGTTTGAAAGTGCCCCCTACAATCCTCCAGACCTTTCTTATAATGCTAATGAAAATGAGAAGCAACCTATTGTGTAGATTCTGCCTTTTTAGAGGGAGCAGGATAACAAGGATGTTGAGAAACCAGAACAAGCCCCCATTATACCAGAATGGCTAGTTACTCCATCACCTAGTAGCCTATCTCCAAAACCACCTAGAGTGGTCACTTCTGTAGGTATTGGGGCACACTTACCTTGTGGAAACTAGCAGAAATCTTAAGAATGGTGGAAAGTGAGTTCTGCACAGCTTGAAATTGATTAAAATGACTTAGATAATAAAAAAGCAGATATGGCCCATGGTTTTGCAGCTAACTCACCCCATTCTAGGTTCTTTGTAGATGTCTTATGAAGAGACAATGATTTAGAGTAGAGAAAGGCTACTTTGGCTAAATTAGAGGCATATAAGATCAATGAAACTTGGATTCTGGTGCCCTGGCTTAAACACTGAGCTATTGTTGGTTTTAAATGGATTTTCACTCAAAAGTACTATGTTGATGGCTCATTTGAGTATTATAAAGGTTGTCTAGTCACCCAGAGCTTCTTCCAGTATCCAGGATTTGAATATCTAGAGATTTTCACCCTAATTGTGTGTTTACCCACTCTGAGAGTTATTCTAGCCCTAGCTGCCCTCCATAATCTCAATCTCTGGTCTGTGGATGTCTCTAACTCATATTTCAATGGTAATATAGACTATGATATGTACATGGAGCAGCCAGAAGGATTTGCACAGGAAAATCCAAAGGAAGTGGTATATCAGCTCAAAAAGTTACTATATGATACTAAAGAGGGTAGACATGACTAAAATCACAAAATGTGCACCACTTTAGAGTCTATGGGCTTTAAACAGACCTTTTCAGACATAGCTGTCTATATATTTATCTGAGGTGAAGTCCACATTATCCTCCATGTCTTTGTGAATAATATTATCTTTGCATCAACATCTCTGTCTGTAATTAAGTAGGCCATTACAGATTTGGGTACCTACTTCAAACTTTTGACTTGGGGCCCACAACTGAGCTATTGGGCATTCAAATCATCAGAAATCACTTCAAATACTCTTTAACCATCTCCCAGCTTCAGTACTACACAGAGATACTCTCCTGGTATGATTTATTGAACTATAATTCTATTTCCACTTTCATAACATCTGGTCTATGCCTTTTATACAATTAAAGTCCCCAAACTACAGAAGAATGAGCTTTTATATGTTCTGTTGACTATGGAGGTGCATCGGGCACTTTATAGTATCTTTCTTGGACCACTTGCCTAGATATTGCTTATACTATTGGCCAGCTTGCCTCTTTCACTTCTGATCCAGGGATAGCCCACTAGAATATGGTAAAACATCTATTCTGCTACATCAAGGACATCATAGACTACTCTATTACTTATTCTCCTGATCCCACTCAGTTCCAGCTCTTTTTCACCTATTCTAATATATATCATGGTGGTTATAAGGATACTGGTTATTTCACTGGTGTATTTGTTGTCAAGATTGATACTGGCACAGTTTCCTGGATATCCAAATGTCAGTCCATTGTTGCTCTATTGACTACTAAAGCAAAGTACATGGCTACCTGTGAGGCTAGCAAGGAGATTGTCTGAATGCACAAAATGCTACAAGAACTGGGTTTCTCTATCACCACTCCTTCTGTCCTCTTTATGGACAATTAATCTGCCATTTAGGTAGCCAAATACCTGGAGCATCATAGATACATGAAGTAGCTCAATCTCTCATGATTCTAGCTATAAGATGTGGTAGATCAAGGTGACATTTTTTCTAGTTATATGTGCATTGGTGAGATGATTGCAGATTTGCTCACCAAGGCCTTGCCTTGACCCAAGGTGGAGGAGTTTTGTGCATCTATGGGACTGGGCACATCCAGGGGGAGCTAGCAGAAGATAAAAGAGTTGTATAATGAAGGGGGAGTGTTAGAACAAGGTAATTGCACACTTGTAAGTTATAAATGAGTTATACTTTGGCTATACTATGGTGATGTTTTGTGTTTATATATCACTGTTTGGATCTCATCCTATAGAACCTACAAGTCTAGTATTAGAACTCTTTAGTTTCTTCTACTAGACTCTAGGTAATACTTTGTATTCACTCTATTTTAGCTATTCTGAGATAGTTTCTTCTACTGGACTCCAGCTGCTCAAAACAGCTGTCTAATACATTATGGGGATTGATGGAGGTAATAAATAATGGTGGACCACTCAATTGGCTGAAGGATATATAGGTGGCATTAATGTGTATATAGAAAGATGAGTAGCAAGTAAGATATAAAACAGCAAGTAAGTTGTTTCATAGTTCAGGCATATATAGAATATTCAAAAACTCAACTGCTTGATTTCTCCTTCCCTTTATGATGGGATGAAACATCACAGACCTGACTTTAGCTAAACATGCCACTATGTTGTCCACAAGTTTTACTGGGATATATTTAGGGCTGTAATTATATAGCTAGTATTGATAAGATATTATATGAGTAATAATACCTGTATCTATATTTCAATCAATATTAGCATTGAGTTGAAGTAAAGATAATGGGTTAGAGTGATCTCTGGAGGGAAATCTTGTATTTCCAGCATACTCTGCCTCATTTTAAGTGGCCACATTGGCAGTAGCAAATGGATGAGTTGTGGAATTGATTCCTGGAGCAACAGAGATGTTGTTGGCTTGGTTGGGATATCTGCCAGTTCTTGGAGTAGCCTTCTAGTTGATTTTCCCTTATTGTAGTATATAGCATTTGCATTAATAGTATTCTGGCTTATCACAAAAGTATAGAGAGAGGAGGTGTTATAGGAATAGGCAGGGGTAGAAGTGGACAGAGAAGATCTGTCAGAGGGTCTGGGAATTCAGAGCAAGGTTGATAATTAATCCCTTTGGTCTGAAAGGCCACTTTGACCTTGATCTTGTCCAAATAAGTGAGAAGTACAGGGAACAGGTGAAATAGGAGTATTCTGGGCCTAATATATACATTATGGCTATATAGCTTAATTCTACATCAATGATGGCCAAATTGAAGCTGGTGGGGTACAACTCCTGGATTCTGATTATAGCTAATTTAACTCAAGCATTTAGAGCAGAAAAGGATTCATCAGAGTACTTCCTAATAGAAAAGAACTCCTTATAGGTGATAAAGTAAGTATTGGCCTTTTATTGCACAAAGAGAGTCACCAAATTCTTTCAGGTGGCTGTAGGATTGTCCTGGTGAGCACAGATATAGACTTATTGGTTAGGCATAAGATTAAACATTAACTTTCTAGCAGCTTTGTTCTATTTGATGTCCTAGGGCTCTTAGTCCTTGCTATTAGTGGGTTACTTCTCCTTTCTGCTAATAAGATGCCAAAGGCCTTTAGAATATAGTAGGGTCTTCATGTCCTCACTTTAGGTGGTATAGTTGTTGCCATTGAAAGGCAGAATGTAATAGGAGTGGGTTTTAGCAACCATTGTAGTGGAATGGAGTAAAAATTTAACAGATGGAGT